>AWOL01S0142200.1:0-12758 GCA_000715115.1 Nicotiana otophora
CCGTTCATAGGATTTACTTACACAATACACCTACGTGTTTCATAGGCCGTTCATAGGACTTACATGCACCATACACCTATGCGTTTCATAGACTGTTCATAGGATTTACATACACAATACGCATATGCATTTCATAGACCGTTTATAGGATTTACATACACAATACACCTATGCATTTCATAGACCGTTCATAGGATTTACATATACAATACACCTATGTGTTTCATAGACCGTTCATAGGATTTACATACACAATACACCTATGCGTTTCATAGACCGTTCATAGGATTTACATACATAATATACCTATGCGTTTCATAAACCATTCATAGGATTTACATACACAATACACCTATGTGTTTCATAGACCGTTCATAAGATTTACATACACAATACACCTATGTGTTTCATAGACCGTTCATAAGATTTACATACACAATATACCTATGTTGTAACGACCCAACCAGCCGTTTTATTTTTTAGAATAATGTTTCCTTAAATAAGACTCCATTATGTGCTCTTACTGTTATATGACTTTTGGGTATGGTTAGTTCGGGATTTGGAAGGTTTCGAGTTGAAATCGGAACACTTGGTTCCTTAATGTTGGCTAAATAAGGCTAAGTTTGACTTTGGTCAATGTTTTGAGTAAACGGCCTCGGAATCTGGATTTGATGATTCCAATAGGTTTGCATGATAATTTTGGACTTGGGCGTATGTTCGGATCGAGTTTTGGATAACCCGGGAATTTTTCAGCGCCTAATAGTGAAAGTTGGCCCTTTGAAGTTTTTAAAGTTATTTAAATTTGGTTTGAAGTAGGATTCAGTGTTATCGAGGTCCAGTTGGGATTTAGGGCCTGGGAGTAGTTCCATATAGTCATTTAATATTTGTACGCACAATTTGGTGTCATTCCGAGTAGTTTAAGTATGTTTCGGATTACTCGAAGTAAGTTGAAGAACTTAAAGTTCCTAAGTCGATTCAATTTGGTTTGAGGTGTGATTCTTAGTTTTAATGTTGTTTTATGCATTATGAGGGTTCGAGCTAGTTCGTTGTATGATTTCAAACTTGTTGGTATGTTCGGGCGGAGCCCCGGGGGCCTCGGGTATTAATCGGACGAGGTTCAGACCAAGTTTGGAACTTGGGAGAAACAGCTGAAGCTCCCAGCTTCTGGTGCAATCTCACCTGTGCTTGGCCAGCCGCAGGTGCGAGCTCGAAGAAGCGAGCCTTTTGCCGCAGAAGCAGACCAGCAAAGGGCAGCCCAGTGACCGAAGAAGCGAGCCGGGGACCGCACCTGTGAAGGCGCGAGTGCGAAGGAAGCCATCGCAGAAGCGGACAGCATCGCAGGTGCGATTTTATCGCCGCAGGCGCGGGCTCACAGGCGCGACCAGCTAGGCACAGAAGCGAAGGGGGTGAGCCTGGCCTTAGTCCGCACCTACATGGTTTTGTCCGTAGAAGCGAAACCGTAGGTGCAACTATTTTATCGCGGCTGCGAAAATTGCAGAAGGCAGAACCTCATTTAATTCGGGACTTAGGCATTTGAGCTCATTTATTTCAATCCTTGGGCGATTTTTGGAGCTCTTAGATAGGGGTTTTCACCTAAAACTTTGAGGTAAGTAATTTCTACACAATGTGAGTTAAATACATAGATTATGGGTTGACTTAAAATTTCCGAAATCCGGGCACGTGGGCTCGGGGATGAATTTTAGGAATTCTTTAATTGGATTGGGTAATCACTTTAATAGCTAGAATATGAACTTTTGAGCACATGTTGATTATTTTATATAATATTTGACTGGTTTTGAGTTGTTTGGCACCGAGTTGAGAGTTTAAAGCATAGCTGTGGACCGTAAAGTAATCTTTGAGACAAGGTAAGTCTCTTGTCTAATCTTGTAATAGGGAACTCATCCCTTTAGGTGTACTTGTGGTCTTGAATTGCATGTGTGGGGAGCTACGTACGCACTAGGTGACGAGAGTCCGTGCATGGCTATATTCTATGTGATGCCCGGGTAGTCCTAGGCTTACACTATGCCTTGTTTGCTCTATTATGTTAGTCCTGCATATTACCTATCTTAATTAGAGCTATGGTTACGGATTTTAAGATTTTAAAGTCTCCCGTTTAAATTTCTTATGTGTGGGGAAGAATGGAAGAGTTTTATTATAACTTTGAGAAATCTATATTCACACGCATCACAAATATATCCGCGAGCGAGGCAAATTTTCACTACTCTCAGGGAGCAGGCCGTTCGCCTCGGCAGGTTAATGGATGCATCAATGGTTCGTTTCATTCGACCCTCGGCGATGCATAGTATATTTCTGGATCAGGTTGTACGACCTCGGCATAAATCGTGTGTGATGATAATACTCGGAGCCTAGGCAAATTTAAGATTTATTTATGGCTTGAGCGGTCATTATTATTTAAAGGACATGAATTGATTCAAAGTTATTGTTAGTAAAGGGAATTATTATTCACTGCTTGTTACCGTGTGGTATTAATTGCTTACAAAATCCATGCTTATTTATGATTTTTTTCGCAGTTTATTTATTGCCCATTGTAAGTGTCGATGTCGACCCCTCGTCACTACTTTTTTGAGGTTAGACTTGATATTTACTAGGTACATGTTGTTTGTATACTCACGCTACACTTCTGCACCAATCGTGCAGGATCTGAGGTATATGCATCTAGTTATCAGTCTGGCGCGCATCCTTGACTTCCTCGAGACTTAGCCGTGAGCTGCCTTTCGAGCCCGTTCTGCAGCACCCGAAGTCTTTATTTTCTTTTTATTTTATGTCTACTTCACTTCAGACAGTAGTGTAGTAATTTTGTTTATTATACTAGTAGCTCATACACGTGTGACACCAGGTCTTGAAAATTATGCTAGTAGACACCTGTTGATTGTTTTGATATTTGCTCATCTCATTTTGCTCTTAAAAATTATTTATCTCCCATTTTGTTTAAACTTTTACTTCCTAACTATGCACTGACTAAAGATCAGCTATTTCTAAAATGTTAAAAGAGACAATCACATGGTTAGTTTACTGTTGGCTAGCGGTAACGTTGGGCGCCATCACGGCCTATAGGAAAAATTGGGTCATGACATATGCGTTTCATAAACCATTCATAGGATTTACATACACAATATACCTATGCGTTTCATAGACCGTTCATAGGATTTACATACTATGATTGAAACCGTTGGGACATACAACACCTCATAATTCTCATTTTGGCAAACAGCCACATTTCATGTTCATTCTATCAATTACTTGTACTTGCCATGGGTGATCACAGGACATCAAGAACATTTAAAATATTTAGGAACACTATAGCCTCTCCCCATGAGGGCGTGAGCTTATAACACATTGGAAACATAAGTACAAATATGTTCATCTCATAACCTTTCACACCATATATCATTTCACAATTACTTTCAACTACTTATAACATTATTATTTCATTGGCTCCCTTGGCCATATATATTATTCTTCATTCATGAAACTGTGGTCGTATATCGTATTGGAAATACCTACCAAGCATAGCATTAATTAGAATAACCACATTTGGACATGACTTGAGTGCATACGCTTTTGGATAATTCTATTTTCGGAGTCAATTTGGAATAGTTGAATCAAGGCTCATTTCATAATATTTCACACATTATTTCATTTCATTGGCGCTATTGGCCATAAGTATAACTTTCATTCTTGGCACGGTGTCCACACTTTATATCCCCAACTCTCTACTTTTACTTTCAAGCATCTTTATAGATTATCGACAATAAAGAATCTCTAATCAGGACTTTTAGTACACCTATGAGCAACAAAGAGTCTTAAGCACATTGAGAGTTCTTACACAATTTGGCATAATAGCCTTTACTTGAAACACTACTTGGAATCATAATATTTTTATACCCAACTCATGCTTTGAACACATTCCCGAAGAATAACATCATATTATAAGAGTATTCGGGACACATTTTGAACATATACATTTCAACACAAAGCTTATTCGGAATAGTTAATTTATAATGAATAACTCGGGACTTACAAGAACATCATGGGGTTCAATTCTAGGAGAGAAGTTTAGCCAATATATGTTTCTTGGGATTTCCTTACATTACTACAATGTTTCGGAAATTCTAGCAATTTCAATATATTTAGAAACATAACAAAAGTGAAGCATAATTAGGAAGATATTCTTAGTTTCATCTCATTTGAGCATTTTATCAAACACTAGATGTGCAAATTAGTTACAAGGTTCTTCCATAAGATTTTTTTCACTTCACAATCCAATATTTACCCATTTGGGCTCAACAATCTTCCCACAAACCTTATTGGTACATGCATGTATACATAATACTCTCACACCCAAGAATCATTCTCCCAATCTCCCATCTTTTACCCCAAACTCCAAATTGAAGACTATGGTTAGAACCTTACCTCTTGAGTGAAGATCTTGTGAGATTTTCTTGTTGGATTCCAAAGCTTGAACAAGATCTTGATGAACAAAGCACTTAAGCTTCTTCCTCTCTCTAGAACACTCTCACTTCTCTCTAAAAATATCAGATTTTTGCCTTCAAAATGAGCCCCAAAAGCAATTTATCAAAATGGGGTCGGGTTATAAAAAATTAAAAAATAGACCCTCCGAACTGAGGTCTGCGGTCTCAGAATGGACCGCATAATAGGTATGCGATCCGCAAAACGGGCCGCAAAAATGATTCCAAAAATTGGGTTGCTCTGGATCGGTCTGCGACAGGTATGCGGACGCAGAATGGGCCGCAGAATCGCCCAACAAATTTTCCCTCAGGCTAACTTCTGTGACAGAAGTGCGGCCCGCGAACCGGTTCTGCGGTTGCGAAACAGACCTTAAATTCCTTGGTAAAATTTTACGGGGCCTTACAGCATCCAAGAAGCTTAGTAGCTCGTACTCGGCCATTACGTCGATGAGTTGGTCGATATGGGGTAATGGAAATAAATCCTTGGGGCAAGCTTTGTTTAGGCCAATGAAATCTATCACATCCGCCATTTGTCATTCTTTTTATTCATCATGACTACGTTGGAGACACATTGGGGGTACTTTGACTCCCTAACGGAGCCATTTTCCAACAATTTTTCCACTTCTTCATGTACTGCGTCATTAATTGCGGAGTTAAACTTACGCCTAACATGCTTCACCGAGGGTTAGAGTGGATCGACGTTCAATTTGTGCTTGGCGATCTCCTTTGGGATACATGGCATATCTGCATGGCTAAAAGCAAACAAGTCCACATTAGCAGTTAAAAAGTCACGAAACTTACCTGGTTCCTGAAGTTTGCAGTCGATGTAAGCTTTCTTGTTATGGTCATTACTGTCTAACTGAACGGGGTCGAGGTCCTCTACGGTCGATCCTACAGCCTCGACCATATCGGGGTATCTGATGACATCCTTGCTGTCATCGCATACTAAACTCGCCCCTGTTGATTGTTATGCCTTTTTTTCTTTATCCTTTATTTGTTGGGTGGTCGTAAAGTCTAAGGCTATGCGGTAGCATTCCTGGGACGTGCGTTGCTCCCCTCATATACTGAATATTCCCCATGGAGATGGGAATTTGATGACTTGGTACAAGCTGAAGGGAATGGCTTTCATGGTGTGTATACATGGTCGCCCTATTATGGTGTTGTATGTCGTGTCCTATTCCATGACATGGAATGTGGTTTCCAGATTGAAGCCACCTGTTAGGACGGGCAGTGTGAACTCACCGGATGTTCGCTCAACTGCATTGTTAAAACTTGTTAGTGTGATGCAGCGCGACACTATCTTGTCCTCAAGTTTTATTTGTGCAAGTACTCGAGGGTGGATAATGCACACGCCACTCCTATCGTCTACCATAATCTATCTTACGTCAGTATCTAAAATTCATAAAGTGATAACAAGATCATCATAGTGAAGGAAAGCCAAATCATTGGTATCTGACTTATCTAAGATGATACTTTCGTCGAGTTCATCATATCGTTCGTGGGTGATCAACCGTTTGAGCTTGTGGGTTGTGGTGAACTTTACATTATTGATGGAAGCGTCATCCCCGCCACCGATGATCATGTGGATGGTGCGGGCCGGCGAGGGCAGTTTCGGCGTCCCTTGATGTTGTTCACATCCTCTAGCAAATTTGGTCCTTCCCCTATCGTTCAGTAATTCTTTGAGGTATCCCTGTCGTAGCATGTTTACGACCTCCTAACTTCGGTTTTGTGACCTCGTTCTTGATGGAACTCGCAGAGGGCATTTGATTTTCTGGTATTCGGGTCTGACCTCATCTTTTGTGGCCACTTCACCTTTGGTCCGAGCTTCTCCAAGGCGTAGACATCTCTGTAGGTGATACACAAAAATTATGAGCGGATAGTAAAGGGGGCATACCTCTCTCGTTCTGGTGAGTCCATATTCTTGATTAGGATGGGCCCTCTTCATGGCGGGATGAGGACACAACAGTGGTTTTGACATATGGGAGATGTCATTCCCAGTTGGGTCGTGAGGCCGCGGGATCTCCTATGATATCATTTCTTCGATCTTTCCTGGATCCTGCTTGCGCCGAGGTCAGTTGATGGGTCGGCCCATTGAGGTCGTCCTCGTCTGCTCGGACTTCGACGCAATATGCGTTATGTATTTCGTCCCAAGTCGTTGGGGGGTACATCATAAGCTGACTTAATAACTTTCTTGTTGCCCATGAACCATTTCTGCTCAGCCCGTTTTGAAACGTTGTTATCGCCATTCCTTCCGACACATTTGGAAAGGTCATTCTTACTCAGTTACAACGGGCGAGGAAGTCCCTCAGCCCTTCTCCCGGAGACTGTTTAATAGCAAATATGTCGTTTACTCTTGCCTAGGCCTTCTTGGCCCCGACATGGGCCGTTATGAACTTATCGGCCATTTCCTCAAAGGTTTCAATGGAACGTGCAGGCAGTTGTGAATACCAGGTCAACGCGCCTCCCGTGAGGGTTTCGCCGAATTTCTATAGTAGATTGGAGGATGCTTGTTCCTTGGCGAGATCATTGCCTTTCACGACAGTGACGTAGTGAGTCACATGATCTTTGGGGTCGGTTGTAACATCGTATATTTTCAAATAGGACGGCATTTTAAAGGTTTTTGGTATGGCATGTGGGGCAGCACTGTCACTGTACGGCTGTTCGATGAACTGACCGGCATATCTCTTCGGCAAGAGCTTAGGAGCGCCCGGTATTTTATCGACCCTTTCTTAGTGTTCTCTCATTTGGTCCTAAAGTACCTTGTTCTCATTTTCCATTTCCTCCATTCTTTTCAGAATGGTCGTGAGAGCGTCGTTACCTGCATTGCTAACAACATTGTGAGTAATACCTGTTTAGGAGGAGGAGGTTGGTCATGTTGCTCGTCCACTGGTGGTATAACACAAGTTCTTGCATTTTCTGTGGTCGTATCCCGAACGGGCTTATGTAGGACGCTGGTCAGCGTATCAGTTAGCCAGGCCTTAAGGAGCTTCTTTATTGCTGGCGGCACCTCCTCTACCGCGGATGTGGAGGCTGTTTTACCAAGAAATTTTATGATACTGCAGTGGGGAGGGGGTGACCCACCTCGCATGGGGGAGGCATTAGGTATTGTGTCCTCGTCCACTACTTCAAAGCTCTAAAGGATGATGTTCATGAGGTTGGTTGGGAGGTCACTCATTATTCTCGTTCTTTCTTCTCTATTTCCTGCCATATTAGATCTATGTATACATAGAGGAAAAAGTCTCTTGTTCTTGTTTTTTTTTATGTTACTAACTAGTGTGAGTTGTAGATCTAGAAGAAACTAAAAGAGTTAACTAGATAATCCCCACACACGACGCCAAATTGTTTGACCAAAAAGTATAACTTTCGGCTAAACTATTAAATTTATGTAATAAAGGGTTAAATCTAGTTAATGATAATAATTCTAGATGTAAATCTTGAAAACGTGTGTGAGATGAGACAGATCCACTGAAGTGTCGACAATGATAAGCACAAAAAGTTAATAAAGCATGAGCAATAATGGGGGTGTAACTAACAATAAATGTCATTTAAGTAAATAGGAGGAATTATTCACCCAAAAAAGAATGGATTGGACGAATGTTCCTCCTGACAATGATGAATGACAGATAAATTCAAGATTTGTTCGAACTTTTCTCGAATCTGGTGAAAAAGTATGAAATAATATGGGCAAGAATCAAGATAAAAAGGTAGTCTTTGTATCTTTATAAGAGATAGAGAGAAACTTTTGTAAAGTTTGCTCTTATCACAATGAATATTGGCCTTTTCGTTTTTCTTTTCTATTTCCTTATTTATTTGAGACATATCTCTAGCAAACCCTAATAGTACAAGTACAGAGAATATTCTCTTTAATATCATATTTCAAAAACTAACCGTTACTGCTCTGTCAGCGGTGCTCGACCTCAGTCATTATTGACATCTCGACCACGAATCTTGCTGCTCTCTGGCCGACCTCGGCTGACTTTTTCCTTGATGTTATATTACCCTAAATATTCTAGGGCGAATTTTGTCCTATACAGTAACAACCATCCAAACAACTTGTAAGAGAACGTTGATGTAGAATTTCATGAAATACAATATTACATTTGCAATCAATTCTGGGTATTGATTGAAAAAGATATCCTTGAGGAGGGATTTGTTTTATGATTTGAGAAGGGAAGAAGTTGTTGGTAGGTTTGGGAGGAAGAATGAAGGAGAGGTTAACGGGAAAAAAATGGTATTATCATTATTTCTTTGTACTTCTTTTTATTTCTAATTAAATTCCTTCTTCTTTCATTTTCCTAAAAGTATCTTTTTTTGTTTTATTTTTCATATATACTAGTTTCTCGGTACGTGCGTTGCACGTGTATGCCGAGTCATGTAGTATATATTTTTTGTAAAATAATATTAATATTATTAAAATAATTCTTGGACAAAGTAAATATATTTAGAAGAATAAAACACTAATTTATGTGAATAATGAATATGGATCATCGAATGATGGCTTATTAGGATGGGTATTATCACTTTTAGCATGCGCCAGAAACTATTTACATTCGGTAGCCGAAAAAGTGTATAATTTATATATATATATATATATATATATNGTTTGCCAATTGGTATTGTTATTACACAAAATTTTGATGGGGGACGTCATATTCACATATTATAGCCTACAATTGTTTGGCAAAGTGCTTGAAAGTGAATTTTAACAGTATGACCTTCCATGTAGTTTATTTCTTTCCAGTTTTTGTAAACATAAATTGACAAGCACAACAGATGCATGCTCAACTATAGAATATTTTATTCGATATAAATTTGTTTTGTACCGTTTAACAGATTAATTGAGTTATTCGGTCATATAATCTATAATATTTCTGCTTTTTACTAATTAGAATTATGTCAATATACTAACGAAAATTAAATACTATCAGTGCAAGATGTTAAATAATATGTGGAAGATGGAAGTATATGTTGTATCTAATGCATGGAAATTAAACATAACAAATCATGAGTGCATTAAAAAAATAGGTATAATAAAACTATTTCTGATCGATAATATTATACTCCATAATTACTAAAATTATCATATGTAAATAGTGTCACATATATAGCCAATAGACCAGTCAGGGGTAGTGGCGGACCCAAGATTTTATACAAGCGGGTTCAACTAAAAACAAAGTTAACTGACTATAGGGGTTGTACCAACAAGCGGGATTTGTCCGCTGCTTCTTCTTTGGGTTCATAATGTTGCCTTAAAATGAATAATTTAAAAATGATGAGATCCAAATTCTTTTTTTCTTCTTCAAAAATAGGGCACAAAACTTAAAACTTTTAACAAAAAATAATTGTTTTAACTAAAAATGTTAACAATTTGTATATCTAATTTTAAAATTTTATTTAAACTTTAAAATATTCTATTTAAAAAATTTAGACCTTTATTACACTCTAATAAATTTTACAAATAACAAAGTTGTTAATTTACAAAAATAATAGGACAACAAAAAAGTAAAGAGTTATATCTTAAAATAAACTGGTACAAACTATAAGAGAAGATTACTTTAAAGTGAACTAACAATTTGTGTAACATAAAGAAACAATTTAGGATAAACTAGTTTAATATGAACTAACAAATTAGAAATAATTTTAAGATTTGCACACGTATATTTATCAAAAATAATGTAAGATTTTATTTTATAAAGTGTTTTGATCTTTTGAAGTTGAATAGACTGTAGATTAATTCTTATTGGATTTGAGTTGAATAAAATAGAAATAAATTAAAAATACAGATAAAAAAAAAACAGAACACTAAGGGAATAAACTAGCTAGCTCTTCATTTAAAAAGAGAAATAACTACAATGCTAGTCCCCCAATTTATTAGGCCCTTTAGCATTAAGGGGACATGCACTATTAACTTGATATGCAAGTGCACATGTGATGAAGAGCAAAATAACGCAAAAGCTGCCTACACACGTAGAGCAAAATACCTATCTATTCGAATTTAACCTATATAAAATATCAAAAATATTCAACGAATCGGATTCATTTGAACCCCTTTGACCCAACATGGGTCCGCCCCGGTCAGGAGGGGTCATTTATATCTAAAATGTAACACAAAATCATCTCTCTCTCTATATATATATATATAATGTGCGTGTGCGTGCATTCATAAGTACATGTTTACATGTATTCTATTGTTTGTCATGCACAAAAAAATATTAATAACTTTTATATTGAAGAAAAATTATCACTGGAACAACTTTACAAAGAGGGATAAATCACTCAACCAATATAAAAGATACAAGCTTTGAACAAACACGATTGGAGAAGCAAAATAAATTGGTTACCAAATATTTTATTAGCTAGAGTATGAAAACGGACGCGTATTTAATATAATAGCTTATAGATTGACTTTCTATAGTTTATTAGTACATTTTAGAAAATATTAGTAGTTAATATTAAAATATTTTCCTATGTGAATTTGGGAGATATTTGTAATTTATCATCATCATCATATATTCACAAGTCTCAAAACAATTCTCGAATACATCTTTTGTCATCCTAATAAGGAAAAATGACATTGTATAGCCGCTCTCAAAATAATAATCAATATATATATATATATATATTGATTATTATTTTGAGAGCGGCTATACAATGTCATTTTTCCTTATTAGGATGACAAAAGATGTATTCGAGAATTGTTTTGAGACTTGTGAATATATGATGATGATGATAAATTACAAATATCTCCCAAATTCACATAGGAAAATATTTTAATATTAACTACTAATATTTTCTAAAATGTACTAATAAACTATAGAAAGTCAATCTATAAGCTATTATATTAAATACGCGTCCGTTTTCATACTCTAGCTAATAAAATATTTGGTAACCAATTTATTTTGCTTCTCCAATCGTGTTTGTTCAAAGCTTGTATCTTTTATATTGGTTGAGTGATTTATCCCTCTTTGTAAAGTTGTTCCAGTGATAATTTTTCTTCAATATAAAAGTTATTAATATTTTTTTGTGCATGACAAACAATAGAATACATGTAAACATGTACTTATGAATGCACGCACACGCACATTATATATATATATATAGAGAGAGAGATGATTTTGTGTTACATTTTAGATATAAATGACCCCTCCTGACCGGGGCGGACCCATGTTGGGTCAAAGGGGTTCAAATGAATCCGATTCGTTGAATATTTTTGATATTTTATATAGGTTAAATTCGAATAGATAGGTATTTTGCTCTACGTGTGTAGGCAGCTTTTGCGTTATTTTGCTCTTCATCACATGTGCACTTGCATATCAAGTTAATAGTGCATGTCCCCTTAATGCTAAAGGGCCTAATAAATTGGGGGACTAGCATTGTAGTTATTTCTCTTTTTAAATGAAGAGCTAGCTAGTTTATTCCCTTAGTGTTCTGTTTTTTTTTTATCTGTATTTTTAATTTATTTCTATTTTATTCAACTCAAATCCAATAAGAATTAATCTACAGTCTATTCAACTTCAAAAGATCAAAACACTTTATAAAATAAAATCTTACATTATTTTTGATAAATATACGTGTGCAAATCTTAAAATTATTTCTAATTTGTTAGTTCATATTAAACTAGTTTATCCTAAATTGTTTCTTTATGTTACACAAATTGTTAGTTCACTTTAAAGTAATCTTCTCTTATAGTTTGTACCAGTTTATTTTAAGATATAACTCTTTACTTTTTTGTTGTCCTATTATTTTTGTAAATTAACAACTTTGTTATTTGTAAAATTTATTAGAGTGTAATAAAGGTCTAAATTTTTTAAATAGAATATTTTAAAGTTTAAATAAAATTTTAAAATTAGATATACAAATTGTTAACATTTTTAGTTAAAACAATTATTTTTTGTTAAAAGTTTTAAGTTTTGTGCCCTATTTTTGAAGAAGAAAAAAAGAATTTGGATCTCATCATTTTTAAATTATTCATTTTAAGGCAACATTATGAACCCAAAGAAGAAGCAGCGGACAAATCCCGCTTGTTGGTACAACCCCTATAGTCAGTTAACTTTGTTTTTAGTTGAACCCGCTTGTATAAAATCTTGGGTCCGCCACTACCCCTGACTGGTCTATTGGCTATATATGTGACACTATTTACATATGATAATTTTAGTAATTATGGAGTATAATATTATCGATCAGAAATAGTTTTATTATACCTATTTTTTTAATGCACTCATGATTTGTTATGTTTAATTTCCATGCATTAGATACAACATATACTTC
>AWOL01S0142206.1:4088-16597 GCA_000715115.1 Nicotiana otophora
TCTTGGGGTGACTCGAACTCACAACCTCTTGGTTGGAAGTGGAGGGTGCTTACCATCAGAGCAACCCAGGGTAGAGTTTGGGATAAATACTAACACTTTGGTTGGTTTTGTAGACTCAGATTATGCAGGTGATCTTGACAAAAGAAGATCACTGATATGCTATGTATTTTGCACTGGTGGTTGTGCTATTAGTTGGAAAATTACATTACAACATGTAGTAGCTTTATCTAATACCGAAGTAGAATATATGGCAGTGACCGAGGTAATCAAAGAAGCCTTATGGTTGAAGGGTCTATTTGCAGAACTCAGTTCACACCAAGGTGGTCTTACCATTTTCTGTGATAGTCAAAGTGCCATTCACTTGACTAAAGATCATATGTATCACGTGAGGACGAAGCACATTGATATAAAGTATCATTTTATCTGAGAAACCATTGTTGAAGGAAAAGTCTCTGTTCAGAAGATCAATACTAGAGACAATCCTGCTGACATGTTCACAAAACCTCTTCCAGTGTCCAAGTTCAAGCTTTGCTTGAACTTGATTGGAATTTATGAAGAATGATTTTGCCCATTGGGATTTTTGCAGAGAAGGTGGAGAAAATTTACTATATATAAGCCGAAATTAGGCCAAGGTGGAGATTTGTAATATGGCCATTAGTTTGGCTTCTTCTCAAGTGGGGGCCAAATTTTCATGACATTTGCCATGACATAATATCCACTATAACAAAATGTGTGGATCATGATATTTTCCATGACATAATATCCACTATTAGGCCAAGAATTTCTTGCTATAAATAGAGGAGCTTCTCCTCATTTGTAAACACACCAATTCAAGAGGTTTTCACTCTTGTCTTTCTTTCTCCTCTTTTATTTTATTATAGAGTATTTTGTAAGAGAGTGGGTGTTGGAAAATACTTGTGTGAACCCTTTCTTTGGAGTAATCTTGTGAGGTTATTCTCTTGGGGTATTTGGGACTAATTAGAATATTTACTCTAATTTTGTGCTCTCTTTTGTACTCTTGTTGGTATAGTAAAATTGCTCCTCTCCGCTTGTGGACTTAGGTCACCTTGACCGAACCACGTTAAATTTGTGTCTTCTTTATCTTCTTTAATTGCCGTTATTATCAACTTATATTATCTTTGTTATTATCATTATAATATTTTTTCGCTAAATTCTACACTACCCGGTAATCCGATCCTAACAAATACAAAGTGCCTGACTTGGTAGCTAAGGAAGGACTGAAAATTGGAAAGATTGGTGGTCCTACTGTTTTAGTACTACCACCATCTGCTATTTTTCCTAGTCTTACGTTGGATATTTCTGGAGCTACATATTGTAGATCTATCTCTAGTGATGTTTCTAATGTTTTGGCCAACCTTGACAACTTTGATGCTCAGAGGAGCATGTCTAGTTGTACGAATAATATTTAAATTTATATATTAGCTTATCTTTTGACCAATTTTTTTTTATGCTAATCTAATTTCAATCATTGGTTTGTTGCAGCATAAATTAAGTATAACAAGTTTAGTCGAAATCTTCTTGGCTTCTACTTAAAGAAAAATGATTAACATGATCGAAGATAAAACAGAGCAAAAATTTGGCGGATTGTGGAGGATGAAGGAGCAGGAGGAAGAGCACTTCCACCGGGAGTGGCGGGATCTGAAGGTTTAGAAACTACTGGTGTATCAAAGCTGGAGACTTTAATGGCTAGCTTCTGACTAGCTTGACAATACGTACCAAATGTACAAATAAGTAGTGACCGCCAGCAGAGTCAAGAGTGACATTTGTTGGTCCGACAAGATAAGATTTCCTATGGCATTTTGTGAACCACACGCATCGAATGAGAATTTTGGTACTTGTAGCACATCATGTTGGTTTGTCGCAAATTATAAATGTTTCAAGAATTTAAACAGCTAGAAATCATTAGATAAGGAATGTTGAACTTTGAGGATAATTGTATGCATGAGCAGTGGCGGGGTTGGTATTTTCACTAAAGGGGGTAAATATAAAAAAATAAACATACAATAATCCAAGGAGATTCAATATACAATATATATACATAAAATAAATTTTGACTTATCTATGTTGTATAGTTTTTCGATTGGCAAAGGGTAGCTACGCCACTATCAGCATAAGTTCGTAGCTAAAGAAAATGGAAAGATGAATTGTGCAAGTAGCAAGTATTACATAAGAGTACGTACCTAAGATATCGTCAACCCTGAATGTTTTTCCAGACGCCCAATTTGTGTAAGTTGTCACACCATTGTTAGGATTGTCCAACCCATGTTGTCTCCAACTAGATGCATAGTTTGGGCTTTTGTGACTTGTAGCAAAGTTACAATGTCTAGAGCACCAATAACAATGTGCAAAACTCTATCCATGTCTTCCTTTTTTTTGTTGTTACGTTTGTAGAATTTAGAGCTTGATGAAGAAGACAACATGCAGAGAAATGAGAGAAAATTATGGTCTGTGTTTGGAGAGAAACTGTTTTATTGAAAAGTTGAGAAAAATGAAATATACTTGACTTCTTTATACATTACTTATCTATGCTTAGCTGTCAATGACTAACAAACTTCTTAACTAACTAGTTTATAAATAGTCTAAACTACCCATCAAGTCTTGTTACTCCCAACACTCCTCCTCAAGCTAGGTGGTGCAAACACATTTAGCATCCCTAGCTTGGAACAAAGGTATTCATATTGTATTCTACCGAGGCCTTTGGTTAGCAAGTCTATTAGTTGTTCTCTGGTGGAAATGTAATGAGTCTTGATCAGTCCCTTATGTATTATTTTTCAAGTGGCAGTCAAATCTCTATATGTTTGGTTCTTTCATGGAAGACTGGATTGACTTCTATTTCCATTGCTTCTCTGCTATCAATGTGGATCTCAGCTGGTAACTGCACCTTAACTCCAATCTCCTTGAATAGTCCCAAAATCCATGTTAACTCTGCAATTGTAGATGCTAGACTTCTATATTCTGATTCAATTGAACTTCTGGATATGATGCTTTGTTTCTTGGACTTCTAAGATATTAGTAAATCTCCAAATTTAACTAGAAAATCAATTACAAACTTTCTATAGTGTGGACAAGTTGCCCAGTCAGTATCACAATATGCTATGATTCTTTTATCAGTTTTGCTAGATAGAAGCACTCTTTGTCCAGGCTGATGTTTTTACATATTTGACCACTCTTAAGGCTACTTAGAGATGTGATTTCTTAGGCTGATGCAAGAACTAACTTAAGATTTGTATACTGAATGCAATATCTAGCCTTGTTATTATTAAATACAGTAACTTGCCTATAAGCCTATGATAGACACTTACATCCTCCCCTAACTTGGACTGTTCAAATGATCATTAAATTCCATTGTAGTGAGTCTTACATTTGTTCAAGTGGTGTAGCTGTTGCCTTTGCAGCTCCTCTTCCTAGCTCAGAGATAAATTTCAATGTGTACTTTCTCTAATGCATTAGGATTCCCTTCTTAGACCTAGCAAATTCAATCCCTAGAAAGTATCTTAACTCTCCTAGGTCCTTTATTTTGAAAGTCTGCTGCAAAGTAATCTTTTCTTCTGTGATCAATGATAGACGGCTACCAGTAATCATCATGTCATTAACATATACAAGAATAAATACCAGATCACTTTCTGACCTTTTATTTATGAACAATGAGTGATCATAATGACTATGAGTGAATCCAAAATGCAACACAACCTTTGACAACTTTGCATTCCGTTGTCTAGGAGCCTGTTCGAGGCCATACAAGGATTTGATGAGTTTTCATACAGGTTGATGTCCTCCCTAACTCACAAATCCTAGAGACAGTTCCATGTAAATCTCATCATAAATGTCACCCAGTAGGAACGAAGTGGACACATCCATCTGATGAATATGTCAATGCTGGATAGCAGCAATAGAGAGAACAGTCCTAACTGTAACCATTTTAACAACAGGAGAAAATATCTCCTGATAATCGATTCCTTCCCTCTAACTCTAGCCTTTGGTAACCAACCTGGCTTTAAACCTGTCAATTTCAACTGAAGCCTGGTATTTAATCATGTACACCCATTTGCATTCAATGATTTTCTTCCTAGAAGGCAAAGCAACAATATCCCATGTGTGATTATCTTCTAATGTAACCATCTCAAACTTCATAGCATCTCCCATCTAGGATATTTGATTTCCTGAATATATTAGGTTGGTTCAATGTCAGAAGAAGAAGAAGCAATGAATGCTTGATAATGAGGAAACAACTGGTCATATGACAAATAAGTTGACATTCTATAAGGAATGTTCTGATGTACATTTATAGAGACAAATTCCTTCATCCACAATGGTGGATGTTTGTCCCTAGATGATCTTCTTAGAGCAGGAGAAGGAAAAGGAGAGACTGTAGTATCTGTTGGTTCATAAGCTGGTAATTCACTCACATTAGAAGAATCACTGTTGGTTGGTGATGGAAAACCCACAAGATCATTAGAATTGTGACTAGAGCCTTCTAAAGTATCTTGAACAGGCCATTCCTCAATAGGAGATGGCAATGAGAAAGAAGAAGTATCAAGAAATAATGGTTGCTTCTTAGAGTAGTGCTGTTGAAATGGAAATATATCTTCTATAAATAAAATATCTCTATTAACAAAGAAGGAGTTAGTGGAAAGATTAAGAAGAACATATCCCTTCTAAGTACAGGAGTAGCCCATGTGTGCTGCAATAATTGGTTTTGCTTTTAGTTTGTTTGTCTCATTGTTAATTTTAGCATAGCACAAACAATCTAGACTCTTAGATGCCCAAGAAATGGCTTCTTACCATATAGCGATTCATATGAAGTTATGTGACCCAATTGTGAAGAGGGCATCCTATTAATAAGGTATATAGCTGCCAACACACAATGTTCCCAAACTTTTAATGGGATGTGACCCTGAAACCTCAAGACTCGACACACTTCTAGAATGTGACTATATTTTTTCTCTCAGCAACTCCATTTTGCTGAGGAGTATAAACACAAAATCTTTGATGAACAGTACCAAGTCTTTTAAATAGTGTATCACAGATAGAGTTAACAAATTTAGCTCCATTATCAGATCTAACACACTTAACTTGTTTGTTAAACTGTGTCTTCACATTACCAAGAAATCATACAATACAATACAACACATACATCTAACTTGAGTTTTAAAAGAAACATCCAAGTCATTCTAGAGTAGTCATCTACCACAGTTAGAAAATATCTATTTCCATCAATAGTTGCAGTGTTCTATGGTCCCCATACATCTAAATATAACAAGTTGAAGTAAGCTACAATTTTATTAGTACTTCTAAAAAAAGATAGTCTAGTCAGCTTGGTACATGGACAAACAGAACACTCCTTTACAACAAAGATACAATTCTCTTGCTTTATTGAAAATAACTTATTAAGAACTGATGATAACACATGACCAAGTCTTCTATGTCATAATTTGAGATCCACATTACTTGTGTCTCCTTAGTAGAAATGTCTTTATTCTTTGTGGCTTCTAGTGAAACTTTTACGGTTTGTTTATTGACAATTGATGAAATCCAAGAAGGCAATATGTGTAGACCTCTATAGTCTCTACCAATCACCTTCACCCTCCAATTGAAGAGATCCTCAAATATGTAAAAATCATGATAGAAGGCAACTAAACACCGCAACTCTTTGATAATCTTTGACATAGATAGCAAGTTAAACTTGAACTGCGGTATATGAATCACATTGTTAATTGTACTTTTCTCTGATATGGCACTAATACCAATATGTTTAATCTATGAAACATCTCCACTAGGTAATAATACCTTCTTAGAGTAAGGAGGATCAATTGTACTAAATATGGTTAAAAACTAAGATCAGAGACGATGTGGTCGGTAGCACCAGTGTCAATAATTCATTCTTGTATATTATCAGTAGCTAAGAAGACAGTACTTATACCTGCAGTATAGGCCGCAGATGAGGAACATGATATCTTGTTGAGAAATTGAAGAATTTGATCATATTGATCCTTTGTGAGAGTCACTGTAGCATGTGGAAGCTCCTGATGCACTGACATAGAGGAGGTGGATTGACCTTCTGTAGTAGACATTTGAGATGCAGTTGAGATGCAACCTTTAGGCATATACAATTGAGGTGCAGGACTTCTTAGACCTAGAGATTAAGGTGTATTCACATTATGTGTCTTTGAGATGACATTTCAAGCATCAATGCTAGATGATCCTCCTTTCTTCTTATACTTAAAATCAGGTGGGTAACCGATAATTTTATAGCAGTTTTATTTGATGTGTCCTTTAAGTCTGCCGAACTCACACTATATGTTGTAATATTTCCTGAACATCTGATTGCGAGCTGGTTTAAAACTGTCTAATGCAGTTGACTCATAGTGTCCAATGTGTAAATTAGATAGAGGATCTAAAATACCAACAGTGGCTGCCAAAGCTCTTTGACTCTCATCACTGACTAACATAGCATAGGCTTGATTTACAAAGGGTACTAGTTTCATCATAAGAATTTGACTGCGAGCTTGTGAGTAGGAGTCATTTAAAGCTATAAGAAATTGATACAATTTCTATTTACATAGATGCACAATAAAATCCCTAGATTTGACACAATCACAACCAAGACTGGGCACTAGAGCCTCCGCTTCATCTCAAAGGTCCTTAATCTTTGAATAATAAGCGGAAACAAATGAAGTACCTTGACTTAGAGTAGCAATTGCTTTGTGTAAAGTTTAGCAATGAGTATCATTTACTTTGTCAAATCACTCTAGCAAATCCATCTATACTGCATGAGCATTGGTAGCGTAAGAAATTTCACTAATTAGGTTCAGAGCAATTGTATTCATTAGCCACGACAATAAAATTGCATTTCACATTTCCTATTGGTACCAATATTTTTTACGAAATCGCTCCTTCTTCTCTCCGCCATCCACAATTCCAGGCTTATAGTGACCAAGCAGAGTAATTCGCATAGATCGATACAACAGTGAGAAATTGTTGGTGCCAGTTAACTAAAAGAAGATAAGAGAAATACCATTGGTGTCTCCAAGGGAAAGATAGCGTGGGTGAGTAACTTTGACTGTGACGTCTTTTTCAAATTCATCATCAAATGAAACCTGAGAATTTTCTTTTGTAGTCGTTGTGTTTTCTTGCTCTAAATCATCTATCTCCATTACTAATGGTAGGCTAGATAACTCGTATTTTAGCCGTAGTATTGCACTCTAATTATACTTATTACGTATGTTTGAGCTAAAATGATAGTAATTTACACTTATTATGTGTTTTATGCCTTGCAGAAAATGACTTTGAGCTATTTAGGTAATTTGGAGCTAAATCGAATAAGTTGGAGCTTTGAAGTCTAAGTAGAAGCCCAAAACATTAAGTGGGGATCACGTTCGGGTGCCGAGGACTAAGTACGAATGTTAAAAAATGAACAAACGAATTTACTCTAAGAAAAAGGCACAGCAGCGCCGCGTGGCGCGGCGCAACAGTGCAAAAGTTGCTCTGACAGTCAATGTGCGAGCTCTCTAGATTTCCTAAATAGTGCACCGCATGGCGCGGCGCAGGTGTGCAAAAATGCCAGAGTGATCTCCCAGTTTGGCTAGAAAAGGGTAGCTTCGCCCGGGCTTATTCCTATATGGTATAAATACAACAAAAATATGATTTTAAGAGGACTTTTGACCTACGAAAGATTGGAGAACCAACAAAGGCAAGAAGACTCAAGAATTCATCAATATTTCAACCTGCTATCGGTGCAATACGGGAGTTTGTATTAAATCATTAGAATTGATAAATTATGTATTTTTGAACCTTATTGAGATGTCATACTCTATTGTTATGGAATAATTTCTATTAAGGGGTTGACAAATACGATTTTTCGACAACTTGATTAGGGATTCGATTCTTGTTAATTGTTAGACTTAATTGATGGAGATTTAATTAGTATTGTGGAGTTATTTATTATTTTGTTTAATCGAAGGAGGAGTTTGAAATTGAATTTCCTTACATCTTATGCTCTAGTTTAAATTCGTGATTCAAATAGGTAATCGAAAGAGCCTCTTAAATTGTTAATCGAACTAGAAAATAGGGGAATATTAGTGAGAAGTTACCCTTTAGATTACAACCATCATTTTATTATTGTAATTATTTACCGTGCTTCAAGGATTAATTACTGTAATTAATGTTTAATCAAAAGAGGAACATTAACTTCAAGTGTAATATGATTATCGGTTGAATTCGTGAGAATCAACCGTATTATAGAGTGAATTAACTCAAGAATTGGATCCCGAGTCAGTTATTTTGCACTTGTCTAGTTAATTAACCTTTTCTCTCGTATTGATATTTCTTTGTTACGCATTGGCTTTATTTTGTGATAAATTGTTAATTGCTTAACTTTTAGTAGTTAATCGTAGTAATAGTCATCGAACCAAAGTGTTAATTCTCCTGGATAGTAATCAACTGAAGATTATTCTAACACTGTTTAAATTCAATCCCTGTGGAGACTATAATTTAACTATACTATCTTTGACTAGCGAGCATTAATTTTGTGTTGTATTTTGTGCTCGTCAAATTATTGTGTCGTTGCCGGGGATTGGCAATCAATAGTGTTTAAAATAGTTTTTAGTACTAATTCAGGAACCAATTTTTACTTTAGTGTATTCACGTTTCTCACTTGTGTATAGGATACATGTTTGATTTCTCTGGTGTGTGACTCGATCCTCTTCAAAGGAAGTAATACCCTATGAACCAGAGTTGGAGAAACACCTGCGACAACTTAGAAAAGAAAGAGAATTAACAGAAAATTTCTTGTGTCAAACTTTGACTCAAGATACCATGGCAAACAAAGAAAATGATGGAGTAGACTTAGCTGCAAGACAGGCAGAACAACAAAAAGCTACCCAAATAGCAGCTGAAGCAGCCCAGAGAATTGCTGATGAGACCGTCAACAATGATGGGGGTCGAAGATTCAATCTAAACTGACCCTTGGTTGAAGAACAGTTCGAGAATGCAACACTCAGGCATGGAAGATCATTGGGTGACTATTCTAGGCCAGTCTATAATCAAGGACTGTCAAGTGTCAGGCCTTCACCCATAGCAACAAACAACTTCGAATTGAAGCAAGGCTTGCTTCAAACTATCAAAATAACTGCATTTTCCGAGGGAAGGTGAACGATACTCACTTGATGAACTTTGAAGAAATCATGAACACCTTCCAATACAATGGAGTATGAAAGGATGCAGTCTACTTAAGGGAATTCTCCTTTTCATTGAAAGATGACAAGAAGCAATGGCTTCGTAGCTTACCCACAGGTTCGATCAGGAGATGGAAAGATATGACCAAGAAGTTTCTTGACAAGTACTTCTCATCTGCAAAAATACGGAAGTTTATAAGGGAAATCCACAATTTCTGCCAGAAGGAGACATAAACGGTTTTCGAAGCTTGGGAAAGATTGAAGGAGATAGTCAGAAAGTGTCAGCACAATGGAATTTATTTGTGGATGTAACTCCAGAACTTTTGGGATGGACTAACACCGTCATCGCGACGAACTCTGAATACTGTATGTGGAGGTCTACTAATAAAGAAAACATCAGAGGAGGTTGTCTTATTCCTTGATGAATTATCTGAGGATGTTAATCAGTGACCGGCTGAGAGTAATGACAGAAGAAAATCAGTTTGGGTTCACCAGGTGGACTCTAACACATCCATGCAAGCCCAGCTAGACATCATGACCAAGGAGATAAGAAAGCTGACATTGGCCAAGGTACAGAGTGAGCCGCAAGCAGCATGCGACTTTTGTGGATTGGGATACCCTACCTATAAGTATCAAGCATCACCTGAGGAAGTCAACGCATTATGGAAGTTTAATAGAGGAAAATACCAATGTGGGAATAACTATAATGTTATGGGTCAAAGACATCTAGTTTTTTCATAGAGTTCACCTACTGGGAGCTTGACCTCATGGCAGCAAAATAATCCCAGACTCCAGGGTCAAGGACCACCAGGTTTTCAGAACCAGCAGAGGCAGCAATACCAGCCACAATAGTCAAATTAATCTAGTATGGAAGATCTGATGAAGACATTTATCAATAAACCAGATGAAAAATTTGAGACTTAGGGCACAACCATCCGAGAGCAAGGCACGGCCATCCGGAATTTAGAAAGAAAATTGGGACAAATTGCAAATTTGTTATCTGAGAGGACTCTTGGGACTTTACCCTCTGACACTAAAAAGAACCCAAAGGAAACAATCAAAGTTGTATCTCTGAGAAGTGACAAAATATTTGCTGACCCAGTGGTGAAAGCAAGACCCGAGGTAGTGAACAAGTAGGCCGAGACACTGGAAGAGAAAGAGAGTGAAGAGCAGAAAAGCCAAAGTAGTGTGGTACAAAAGAAAATTGAAGAAAGTAGACATATGCCAGCTCTACCATTCCCTCAAAAGATGAAGCGAGAAAACTTGACAAATGTTTTGGGCGGATCTTGGAGATGCTCAAGCAACTTTATATGAGCATTTTCTTCACAGAGGTACTCACTCAGATGCCTACTTATGCAAAGTTCTTGAAGGAAATCCTGTCTAGCAAGAGAACATTAGAGGAGACAGCAGTGGTCAAGCTAAATACCCGGTACAATGCCATATTGCAAAACAAAATTTGCCAAAAGTGTGGGGACCTAGTAAGCTTCACCATACCATGCTCGTTGGGGAGTGACAAATTCGAAAGGCCCTCTGCGATTCTGGTGCATCTATAAATCTAATGCCTCTGTCTGTATTCAAGAAACTAGAAAGTGAGCTTGAAGTGAACAAATCAATACCAGTGTCCTTACAACTAGCTGACCAGACCACCATTTTACCTGAGGGAATCATTGAGGATATTCTAGTGCGGGTGGAAAAATTTGTGTTCCCCGTAGACTTTATTGTGGTGGATATGGAGGTGAACAAGGAGGTGCCTCCAATTCTAGGGAGGCCATTTTTATGTACATGTAGAGCTATCCTTGATATCTATGAGGGTCAGCTTATACTTAGAGTGCGCAATGAAAAAGTGGTGTTCCGGATGAAGAGGATGATGAAATACCCCAGTGATAAAGCGTCTGCCTACTCGTGCTTCAAGCTAGATGTTTTTGGAGGTGAACAAGGAGGCGCCTCCAATTCTAGGGAGGCCATTTTTATGTACAGGCAGAGCTATCCTTGATATCTATGAGGGGCTGCTTATACTCAGAGTGCGGAATGAAAAAGTGGTGTTCCGGATGAAGAGGATGATGAAATACCCCAGTGATAAAGCGTCTGCCTACTTGTGCTTCAAGCTAGATGTTTTTGGAGGTGAACAAGGAGGCGCCTCCAATTCTAGGGAGGCCATTTTTATGTACAGGCAGAGCTATCCTTGATATCTATGAGGGGCTGCTTATACTCAGAGTGCGGAATGAAAAAGTGGTGTTCCGGATGAAGAGGATGATGAAATACCCCAGTGATAAAGCGTCTGCCTACTTGTGCTTCAAGCTAGATGTTTTTGGAGGTGAACAAGGAGGCGCCTCCAATTCTAGGGAGGCCATTTTTATGTACAGGCAGAGCTATCCTTGATATCTATGAGGGGCTGCTTATACTCAGAGTGCGGAATGAAAAAGTGGTGTTCCGGATGAAGAGGATGATGAAATACCCCAGTGATAAAGCGTCTGCCTACTTGTGCTTCAAGCTAGATGTTTTTGGAGGTGAACAAGGAGGCGCCTCCAATTCTAGGGAGGCCATTTTTATGTACAGGCAGAGCTATCCTTGATATCTATGAGGGGCTGCTTATACTCAGAGTGCGGAATGAAAAAGTGGTGTTCCGGATGAAGAGGATGATGAAATACCCCAGTGATAAAGCGTCTGCCTACTTGTGCTTCAAGCTAGATGTTTTTGGGGAACTGGATGAAAAATATAAGTTTGACAAGCTTGTGGAGGATACTCTAGAGAGGTGTATTACTCAGTCTAGCACAATGGAGGATGAAAATCCTGAACTAAAGAAAGAGGCTGAAGCCCTTGAAACTGCGGATCAAGTGGTTGATGAAGAGGAACTAAAAGAGGAGGTTGTTAAGCCTGATGTGGAATTGAAAGTCTTCCCCACTCACTTGAAATATGCTTTTCTTAAAACTTACAATTTTTCTATGATTATTTCTGCGGACTTGACAGGTACGCAGGAGCAAAAGCTGGTAGAGCTGCTGAAAAAGCACAAGAAGGCCATTGGCTGGAGTATAACTGATATTCAAGGAATCAGTCCAGCCATTTGCATGCACAAAATTCTGTTGGAAGAAAATAGCAAACTAGTGGTTCAGCCCCAACGCAAGTTGAACAAAAATTTGGAGGAGGTAGTGTATAATAAGATCATCAAATTTCTAGATGTTGGAGTGATTTTTCCCATCTCTGATAGCCAGTGGATTAGTCCAGTACAAGTTGTACCTAAGAAGGGGGGCATGACAGTGGTGAAAAATGAAGATAATGAATTGATCCCCACAAGAACAGTCACTGGGTGGAGAATGT
>AWOL01S0142213.1:0-25811 GCA_000715115.1 Nicotiana otophora
GGGGGGTTAGAGGAATTTCTATTATGGGACCTTGTAGTTGATTTCGTATATTAGGTGTTTGATGAAATGTCAGACAAGGCTAAATCTAAGAACACATTCCTAATTATGGTTAAATTTGGTTATGTTTATATAGATTGAGGTTTCTAGGAGTGTGGGACGTTGTAGTAACTCTAAGGGAAAGCTTAATTGAGGTATGTTGGCTAAACCCCCTTTCTAGAATATGAATCCATGAGTTCCTCGTAAGTTCCAAATGTGGTTGTTTAAACTTCTATTCCTACTATTCCAAATTGCTTCAATGATAGAAATGCTTAAATGTTTATGTGCTCGAGTCATGTTAAAATTGCCCCTATTGTGTTATGATCCCCCCCTCCGTGGGAAACTGTCCAAATATGGTTGTTGTAACTAATGCATAGGATTTGAATCCATGTTTCAATTGTAAATCACGATGCTCTCCTTCGTAAGTGTTTCCAACGTGTTTGAGTTCTTACATACTCATGAGTTAAAGCTAAAGACATCATGCTCCCCTTTGGGAAAAGTATTTCGAGAATAAATGGTGTATTAATTGCTTAAGATTCTAACTTATGTTTCAATTACCAATCATTATGCTAAACTCTTTGAAAGAAATTCAATGTGTTTAAGTCACTCATTACTAATGGAATTAAAGCTATGATTTTTGGTATGTCTATATATGGGTGTTTATTATAATGATCATTGGATGTAAAGAAATGAATGTGTGAAATATGAAATGCGTCCATCGTGCCATGAATGAAGAACAATATGTATTGCCAAGAGTGCCAATGAAATGAAGATGTTGTAAATGGTTAAAAGTGCTAATGAAGCTATATATGGTATGAAAGGCTATGAAATGAATACATTTATATTTCTACTCCATTTTTATATAAAATATTTTTGGGAGTATCATTAGTGAGCTGAGGAAGGGTGGGTTGTAAAGGCCCACACCTAAAACTACACGTTCCAGTGTAGGAGGTGATTGAGGGATGAATTCCCGTGGTATATTGTATTGAGATTATTCCCCTTAATTTGGATGAGGTGATTGCTAGCAAACGTTGATGTCGACTCATACGGCATATATGTTGAGACGACCTAGCCGATCGGGTGGCGGTCGGATGCCATGTCGTGCCCATGGTGGCTCCTCCTTCTTATTATTGTATTTGATTCGCATCACATGTTGATCCATATTCATTTGTGGAGAGATGGATTAGCCGATCGAGCTGTGATCGGACTTCTTGCCTCGTGCATGGTGAGATAATCAGTGGCTAATGATCTCCCAAACCAAAAGTGTTAATACTTAATCAAAATTGATTATATTTTAACTTGGCATTTAGTATTACTTGAGTTCTTTATTGATTCCATGTTTACCTTCTTTTTTGTTGGTACTCTACTCCATGAGAGGGTATTTACTTTTACATACTAGTACTATTCCATATGTACTAACGTCAAAAATCGAAGTTTGATTTGTATTATGAGAAATCCCCACTGCCGCGGCACATGGGGCACCGCGCTTGTACAAATTCCTACTATTTGTCAGAATTTAGCTCTCTGGATTTCACCACTAATGCCCCGCATGGCGCGTCGCCCCATGCGACACGCCTGTGTAATATTTACAGAGTTATTTTCCTATCTCGGCTAGGAAAAGATGATTTTGTCTGGGCCCGACCCTACTTGGTATAAATATATGGAAAACGTTATTTTCTGGACTTTTGAAACATATTGGACCTAAGGAGGTTAAGGAGTAGTTGGAAGAACACGAGCATAAGGATTTCATCATTCCTTCCTCACTCAAGACCCGAGTTTGGATTGAATTTATGTTTTCCTCTACTTTACCTTTATTGTGATGAATATCTCTATATCTATGGAGTAGTTCGCTTTAGAGTTTGATGGATTTGCTGTATTGATGATTGTTTGAAGATTATATCTCTAGTTTTATGTATTGAAGCATTTTTGGATGATTTAACTGTTGCATCTATATTCACTTGTTAATGTAATCGAGAGAGGCATAACTTGTGATATCTTTGTATTATATTGTTGGTTGAGTTCATAGATTCTTCTAAGTTATCGAAAGAGGCTAGTTGAATCGTTGATTAAACCTAGTTAGCAGAATAATCGAAAGAGGTTTTCCTAAAGACCAATCCATTACGCATTCTTGCATATGTTTACATGCTTAAATTGGTTCATCTTGCGAGGTTGAGACTTAATTGAGAGAGGAGTTTTAGCTTAACGTTTGAACTAATAATTGAGCGAATTCGAGAGACTCACTTAAACATTAGAAGTGAATTATCTAGAGTTAGATCCCAAATAATTATCTTGCACCTACCCTATCAAAACCCTATATTCTCCCATTGATAACCTTCTTTTCTTATTCCTTGTTTCGATTGTCATTAGTCAGTAACTTTAGATTCTTAGTTAATTTTAGTTAGAAATCTTATAAATCTCAACTGTTAATCATCTTAAATAGCAATCAAGCTAGAAACTACAAGAATACTTTTTAAATCCAATCCCTGTGGATACAATATTATACTATACTATATTTGACTAACGAACATTACGGTACCATTGTTGTGTACTTACATATTTATGAACTGAACAAGTTTGATAAGTGGGTAAATTGGCAATTCTTGCCACTACCTCACCGAGGTTAGTCATGATACTTACTATGTACATAGGGTCAGCAGTACTCATACTACATGCTACACTTAATTGTGCAGATCCAAGAGTCGGGCCTAGTTGAGAGTTTAGCACTATTGCAGTTGCAGTTTAGACCCCAGGTAGAGCTGCTTCCAGATCGTATTCCATGGCATATCTTTCTATGTTTCATTACTGTTGTTACTTTAGACAATATATTGTGTTCAGACTTGTATTCGTATATTAGAGCTCATGACTTAGTGCTACCAGTTTCTAGGGATTTGTTATAATGATTCAATACTATTTATGCTTATTTTACTTTCAGATTAAATTATTCTGTCTTTACTATTATCTTCCACAAATGTTTATGATTGTCTTGCCTAGCAAAGTGAGGTTAAGCGCCATCACATCTGGTGGTGGTTTCAGGTCGTGACAGGGAAATGGGTAGAGTTACGGCCAAAGCATTTATGACTACGCCTGTGAGAGGTGGAGCACTTGCAGTTCCTCGTGCTCGTGCTAGTCCATTTGTGAGGAGCCACATGTAGCTCCAGTTAAGGATCAGTCTCCAGTTCATGATGTTCCATCGTGTCCGACTCAGGTTCTCGAGTGTTTATTGCTAAATTATTGCTTCAGGACATTATGACTTGGATCTTGAGTTACTTTGATTGCTTGGACAAGTCGGTATAGTTCCTATGAATTCATATACTTCTTATACTATAGGGGGAGCACATAATCCTAGCTATTCACAAATCGAAGCAGGCTATTACTATGCTTCAGAATCCAGGAGTTTCGGTTGTTCTACCGGTTGGGTCGATTCAGCCTACTACTATAGTCAAGGCTGCGATTAGACCTATTATGACTATTGAGGAGTAGGAGAGGATTGATCTATTCCAAAATTTAGATCCTCCATGTTATAATGGTGATCCTGCGACCGATGCTCCGGAGTTCTAAGATAGGTTTCATGAGATTCTATGGAGTTTGGAACTTGTGGAGTCCAATGGAGTTGATTTCACCATATTTCAGTTTAGAGGGCTAGGTAATATATGGTGGTAGGCATATGAGAAAGGTAGACCATCAAGGTCACTTCCTCTAACGTGGGCTCAGTTTTTGACTCTCTTCTTAGGGAGTTCATTCTACTTACCAGGAGAGATAAGTTATGGAACCAGTTTGAGCACTTGCAGTAAGAGGGTATGATTCTTACCCAGTATGAAATCAGGTTTACAGCAAGAGGGCATGATTCTTACCCAGTAAGAGGGTATGATTTTACACCATCTGCACAACCAGCTAGAGGCGGAGGTCAGGCGGGTAGAGGTCGTCCAAGAGGTAGAGGCTAGGCCAGTTATTATACTTTCCCTGGTAGGCCTGAGGCGGTTGCGTCTGATGCAGTCATTAAAAGTATTGTTTCAGTCTGTCATAGAGATGCTTCAGTATTATTTGATCTGGGTTCTACTCATTCATATGTGTCATCCTAATTTGCATCATATTTGGATATGCCTCGTGATTCTTTGGTTATTCATATTTATGTATCTACACCTATCGATGATTCTACTGGGGAGGATCATGTATATTGTTCTTGTGTGGTTACTATTAGGGGTTATGCGAATATGATTGATCTTTTATTTCTTAATATGGATTATTTTGGTTATGGATTGGTTATCCCTATACCATGCTATACTTGATTGTCATGCTAAGACCACAAAGTTGGCTATGCTGGGGTTGCCAAGGTTGGAATGGAGGGGTTCTTCGGGTCATACTCCCAGTATAGTGATTTCATTTATGTAGGCTCAACGTATAGTTGAGAAGGGTGTTTGGCGTATCTAGACTTTGTTAGAGATATTAGTGTTGATACTTCTACGGTTGATTTAGCCCCCGTAGTGAGAGAGTTTACTGATATGTTTCCTGTAGACCTACCGGGCATGCCACCCGTTAGGGATATTGATTTTGGTATTAGTTTGGTGTCGGGCACTCAGACTATATCTATTCCACCATATCGCATGGCTCCAGCAGAGTTGAAGGAATTGAAAGAGTAGTTTCAAGAGTTGTTGGATAAGGGATTCGTCAGGCCGGGTTTTTCTTCTTGGGGTGCACCGGTATTATTTGTGAAGAAGAATGATGGTTCCATGAGTATGTGCATTGATTATAAACAATTAAACAAGGTTACCATCAAGAACAAGTATTCATTGCCTCGCATTGATGGCTTATTTGATCAGCTTTAGGGTACCAAGGTGTTCTTGAAGATTGACTTGAGATCGGGTAATCATTAGTTGAAGATTAGGGCTTCAGATATCCCTAAGACGACGTTCAAGACTTGTTATGGGCATTATGAGTTTTTGGTGATGTCTTTTGTTTTGACTAATGCCCGTAACAGCTATCATGCATTTGATGAACATTGTATTATAGTCTTTTTTGGATTCATTTGGCATGGTATTCATTAATGATATTTTAGTATATTCCTGTAGTAGAAAGGAGCACGAGCAGCATTTCAGGATTGTGCTTCAGATTCTGAGGGAGAAGAAATTGTATGCTATGTTCTAAATGTGAGTTTTGGTTGGATTCGATGGTATTCTTGGGCCACGTGGTGTCTAGTGATGGTAGGCTATAATCTTATATTTTAGTCGATTATTACACTATAATTTACTGCACTTTAATTGATTTGGAGCTTTAATCGCCAGTATTTTGCACTAATTGTGTGTTTTATGTCTTGTAAGAGTGATTCCGATCTATGTAGATGTTATAGAATGAATTCAAGCTATTCGGGAGCTTTGAAGTCTGAGTAAAAGTCCAAGGATTAAGTCGGGATTGTGTTCGGGGATCAACGGAAGATAGTGCATTTTAAGAACGAAACGAAGAATCGAGTAGGCATCTTGCGCATTGTCCAGGGCTTGAAGAATTGCACAGAATCGACGTGTGGGTGCAAACCAACTCGAAAATATAGCTCTCGGTACCGGAAGACCACTTGGTGATTATGCTAGACCGGTTTGCAACCAAGGCTTATCGAGTGTAAGACCACCTCCTATTGCAGCTAATAATTTTGAGTTAAAGCAGGGGTTACTTCAAACCGTCCAAAATAGTTGTGTCTTTAGAGGAAAGATGAACGACGATCCAAACAATCATCTGATGGACTTCGAGGAGATTATGAACACCTTTCAATATAATGGTGTGTCACAAGATGCAGTCTACTTAAGGGCATTCCCATTCACTCTCAAAGACGATATAAAGCACTGTCTTCGAAGCTTGCCTAATAGATCGATTAGAACATAGGATGAGATGACCAGAAAATTTCCTGTCAAATATTTCTCATCAGCTAAGACGGGCAAGTTTAGAAGGGAAATCCACAACTTCTGTCAGAATGAGACTGAAATGGTATTTGAAGCTCGGGAGATGTTCAAAGAAATAGTGTGTAAGTATCAGCATAGTGGAATAGAAGTTTGGATGCAACTCCAGGATTTTTGGGATGGATTGACACCAATTTCACGCAGAACATTGAGCAACACAACTAGAGGTCCGTTGATGAAAAAGACTCCAGAGGATATAGTCACTATTCTAGATGAGTTGTCTGAGGATGCAAATCAGTGGCCCTCTGAAGTTGCTGAAAGAAGAAGAACAACGGGTGTTTATCAAGTGGATGCTAACACATCTGTACAGGTACAACTTGATGCCATGGAAAAGGAAATAAGGTAGCTAACTTTAGCTTCAATACACAGTGAGCCTTTTACTGCATGTGATATATGTGGAAGAGGACACCCTACTCATGAGTGTCAAGCCTCAATCAATGAAGTTAATGATGTTGACACCCCGATTTTTTATGGAGTTCACCTGGGGGTACAACAAATGCATGGCAACAAAATAACTCCAGATTTCAAGGAGCTCCGGGTTTTGTGAATCAGCAGAGGCCGCAACTTCAGCCTCAACAACCAATTCAGTCTAGGTTAGAAGATCTTATGAAGTCATTCATTGTCAAGACAGACGAGAGATTAGATGCTCATGGTGCAGCTATTAAAGAACTTGGGATACGTTTGTGAAGTTTGGAGAGACAAGTGGGACACATTGCAACTATATTATCCGAGAGAATCCCAGGTACTCTGCCAGCTGATACTGAAAAGAATCCCAAAGAAACGGTAAATGTTGTGACCTTGAGAAGCAGACAAGTGTTGAAAGATTCCACTCCAATTCACAAAGAAGTTTCTCCTGAAAAAGAAAGTAGGAAGGAGCTGAAAATTGAAGATGATGATAAAAAGACTAAGAACAAGAAAGGCAATGTCATGCCCCAAACTCGAGGAACACGACCGGCGCTCAACCGAGTAAACCCAGTCGAGCAAGCCTAATTTACATTAACCTCTCATCATTACTCATTCATGATTTACCAAAACATCATTAGATCATAACTTTTAAATTGAATACATTTGGCTCAATGGCCTACAATCTTTCTCATGATGGGTGCGTAGCCTCATAAATAACTGTGAACATAAATACATGACAAAATACAAATCTTTAATTACATGACTCACAGTGTACATGGAGCTTCTATGACAATAGATACCTATATACATAAAATGAACTAGACCCAAACACCCACTAGAACTGTAGCGGGCTCACCATAAGCTGAGTAGTGAAGAAGATCATTATCAAAGATCCATATCATCCCGTAGAAGTATACCTAAATCTACTAAAAGATGCAACGCCCCGGGAAAAGGGAGGTGAGTACATGTGGAATAGTATTCGTATGTAAGGCAGTTAAAACAACATATGAAAATACGATAAATCACATAATAGGCAAATAAAGTACATCAAGAACTACGAAACATCCTATAGGATCACATTTCAAGTTTTATTATACTTGCAACATTCTAAACTTCTTTTAGGACCAACTGAGCCATATGAACTATAAGTGGAATACATAACATAGTGTAATTGTAACAATATCTACAAACAAGGCCAATGCAAGTGGCACCTTCCTCTCTTATTTTTCACATATATATTTCATAGACCGTCTTTAGTGTTCACATATAATATTATACACTTATGCGTCTCATAGACCGTTCACAGTATCACCTATACAATACACTGATTCAAGGGCTTGGAAATACAATATGAATATGATGAATCATGGTAACAATAAAAGGGCTTAAATAGACATCAACGTCGAGCCAATTTACTAAAATCTTCCATTAATCATTTATAGATATTAAGTAGGGGATCATTTGTAACAACCTTCACACAAAGCGGCCCTACCGCCTCATCCCAATATATGTGGGTGGAGGTATCTCGCGATACCACAATCTCTAACAAAGCGGCCCTGCCACCTCACCCCAATATATGCGGGTGGAGGTGTATCACCATACCACAATACCTACACAAAGCGGCCCTGCCGCCTCACCTCAATATATGCAGGTGGAAGTGTATCACAATACCACAATCCCTACACAAATTGGTTATGCCGCCTCACCCCAATACATGCGGGCAGAGGTGTATTCCACAATGACACAATCCTTACACAAAGCGGTCATGTCGCCTCACCCCAATATATGTGGGTGAAGGTGTATCACAATACCACAATCCCTACACAAAGCGGTCATGCCGCCTCACCCTAATACATGCGGGTGGAGGTGTATTCTACAATACCAAAATCCCTACACAAAGCGGTCATGTCACCTTACCCCAATACATGCGGGTGGTGGTGTATTCCACAATACAACAATCCCTACACAAAGTGGTCATGTTGCCTCACCCCAATAAATGCGGGTGGAGGTGTATCACAATACCACAATCCCTACACAAAGCGGTCATGTTGCCTCACCCCAATATATGCGGGTGGAGGTGTATTCCATAATACCACAATCCTACACAAAGCGGTCATGTCGCCTCACCCCAATATATGCTGGTGGAGGTGTATCAATATACAACACTCCCTACACAAAGCGGTCATGCCGCCTCACCCCAATATATGCGGGTGGAGGTGTATTCCCAATCACAATACCATATATAAACACAAAGCGACATAGTTTGTCATTACATTTAAGGTCGTAATTTCTCATATCATTGAAATACTTCATGTTCACGCTCATCATGGAGAAACACAACTCATTACATTATCACATTCATGGTAAATCAATAAGTTGATTTCAATGGCACATGGGCCCAATTCCTTTTTTTAAGGTTCATCATCATTTAACAAAGGACATCTCCCTTCCATCTCATTATGCAGGTCATTATCTAGGTTCATGACTCTTGGTGACTTAACAATCGAAGTCATTTACATACATTATTTCAGAAGCATAAAACTATAGTTGAAACCATTGGGACATACAACACTTCATAATTCTTATTTAGCCAACAACCACATTTCATGTTCATACTATTACGTACTTGTACTTGCCATGGGTGATCATAGAACATTAAGAGCATTTAGAACATTTAGGAACATCATAGTCTTTACTCGCAAGTACGTAGGGGCTTATAACACATTGGAAACAAAAGTACAAATATGTACATCTCATAACCTTTTACACCATATATCACTTAATCTGTACTTTCAACCACGTTCAACACTATTATTTTATTGGCTCTCTTGGCCATACATACGATTCTTCTTTCATGGCACAATGGTCGTATTGCATATTCCACACTTTTGTATCTTTACTTTCATGGATCATCATCACAAATATCAACATATACAATATTCCGAAAATCACAACTTTAGGTTCATTAGTAATGAAGACCTTAAACACAATGGATTTCTTTCCAAGAAATGGAGTAAAATGATTGGCAATCGAAGCACAAGTTAAAATCATAAACAAGTAACACATCATTTGTTCTTGGAATACTTTTTCCCAAAAAGGACAATACACAATTTCCACTCACGAATATGTAAGAACGCAAAACACATTGAAAATACTCACAAAGCATAGTTTTAGCTATAACAGCCACATATGAGCATTACTTGAGTTCATAAGCTTTTAGCCAATTCTATTATCGAAGTCAATTTTGGAATAGTTGAATCAAAACTAATTTCATAATCTTTCCCACATCATTTCATTTCATTGGCGCCATTGGCCACAAGTATAACTTTCACTTATATGAATCATCGCATTTCATACTTCTTTCACGTCTCTTCATTCCATTGGCACCATTGGCCACAAGTATAAATTTCACTCTTGGCACGTTGACCACACTTTATATCCCCAATTCACTTATTTCACTTTCAACCATCTTTATAGGTTATCAACAGTAAGACATTTCCAATCAAGACTTTAGGTACACATATGAGCAATTAAGAGTCTTAAGCATATTGTGTTTTCTCACACAATTTGGCATCATAACCTTCATTTGAAACACAATTCAAAGACATAGCATTTTAATACACATATGATTCTTAAACACATTCCCAAAGGATAACATATTGTGATAGGAACATTCGGAGTATGTTTTGAATACTTAATTCTCGACACTTTGCTTATTCGGGACAATCGAATTTATTGGGAACAACTCAGAATATAGAATAAGGAACTTGATACAATCATACTTGAAACTTATGAGAATATCATTGAATTCAGTTCTAAGAGAGTAGTTTAGCCAACATACCTCGCTTTGAGCTTTCCTTAAATTATTGCAACGTTTCGGAAATTCTAGCAATCACAATCTATTTTAAGATATAACAAAATTTAACACAAAGTAAGAATATATTCATGGTTTCAGCCCATTTGAGCATTTTATCAAACTCTAGGTTTGCAATTTTGGCTACAAGGTTCTTCTACAAGATTTCCTTCATTTCACAACCCAATCTTTACTTATTTGAGCTCAACAATCTTTCCACAAACCTTACCGGTACAAGCATATATACATAATACTCTTACACCTAATAATCATACTCTCAATCACAATCTTTTATCCTAAACTCAAAATTGAAGACTAGGGGTTTGAATCTTACCTCTAAGATGAAGATCTTGTGAGATTTTCTTGTTGGATTTCAAAGCTTGGGAAAGATCTTGATGAACAAAATACTTCATCTGCTTTCTCTCTCTGGAACACTCTAACTTCTCTCTAAAAACCTCAGATGATTGCCCCAAAATAAGCCCCAAAACCTATTTATCAAAATGGGATCCGGTTATGAAAATAGAAGAATCAACCCTCCAAAATCAGGTTGGCGGTCGCATAATGGACTGCAGAATGGGTATGCAGGTCGCACAATGCACCACAGAATCAATGCCTAGAAATGGGCTTCACTGGACAGGTCTGCGACCAGTTTTGCAGTCGTATAACCACTTTTGCGATCGCATAATGGTTCCGTGGTCGCTGATTTGGCCGCAGACTCGCATTCTGCTAGCCTTTGGTAATTTGCTTATAACTTCTTGTAGGACTGTCCAAATGACAAACGGTTTGATGCGTTGGAAATCAGACTAAAAGGGATTTAATGTGATAGGTAGATCACCTCCTAAGTATTTATAGTGTGGTAGCAGCATACGTTTGAAATAGGATGTTGTGCGAATTGAGACATCCTTTCCGCTTAATGTATCCAACTTGTTCCACACAAGTCCCTGCCATTCACAAAACTCCTTAGTATGTTCCAACACATCTTAAACATATATTTTCATTTCAAAATGATGTGGTTCTATCCCATGGGTCTCCTTTAATACTTGAATACATTATTCCCGAATACCGCTGGATCACTTTAAAATCTTAAATCATTAGGAAATTCTTAACGGGGCTTTACATTCTCCCCCGCTTAGGATCATTCATCCTCGAATGAGGAGTAGAGTCCGCCCCGAACACCTAACATAACTCGACTCTTCTCTTAAACATTTCAAGCCCCCAAATTTGACTAACTTAAAATATTTTCAGAACTTTCGACAGAGTCTCCCCTGTAACTAGGCCTATCCACTTGTCAGAGAATCCTAGAAATCAATCCTAAACAACATATAGATAACACCACATTGCACCATATACATGAAATCAATAACCATGACTCTCAAGCCTAACTGTATGATCTTGCTTACCTTGGTCGTATCCTTGACTTTTCCTTCCTCCATTACGAGGACAATTGGGAACCTCACATATTGTGCCTGTCATGTGCGTCATTCCTTTAATCCTTCGGCATTTCTCATTTCGTAGCATGATGTGCAAAAATTCTTTGATATTAACAAGGGGATTTAGAGACTAACTTAGAACTTTAACGCAAGATCGAGGATAGAAGAAAAGAAATATTTCCTAAATGTCGTTGTAGTCTCCCTATTATAAGTGTGGCCGGCAATACACCGATAAGAGGGACTCTACTGACACAGCTCCATGACACCTTAGGACTCCTTAACCATGCTCTGATACCAAATTTGTCATGCCCCGAACTCGAGAGGCGCGACCGGCGCTCAACTGAGTAAACCCAGTCGAGCAAGCCTAATTTACATTAACCTCTCATTATTACTCATTCATGATTTACCAAAACATTATTAGATCATGACTTTTAAATTGAATACATTTGGCTCAATGGCCTACAGTCTTTCTTATGATGGGTGTGTAGCCTCATAAATAACTGTGAACATAAATACATGACAAAACTCAAATCTTTAATTACATGACCCACAGTATACATGGAGCTTCTATGACAATAGATACCTATATACATAAAATGAACTAGACCCAAACACCCACTAGAACTGTAGCAGGCTCACCATAAGCTGAGTAGTGAAGAAGATCCCTATCAAAGATCCATATCATCCTGTAGAAGTATACCTACATTCATTAAAAGATGCGGCGCCTCAACAAAAGGGAAGTGAGTACATGTGCAATAGTACTCGTATGTAAGGCAGTCAAAACGACATATGAAAATACGATAACTCACATAAGAGGCAAATAAAGTACATCAAGAACTATGAAACATACTATAGGATCACATTTCAAGTTATATTATACTTGCATCATTCTAAACATCTTTTAGGACCAACTGGGCCATATGAACTATAAGTGGAATTCAGAACATAGTGTAATTATAAGAATATGTACAAACAAGGCCAATGAAAGTGGCACCTTCCTCTCTTATTTTTCACATATACATTTCATAGACCATCTTTAGTGTTCACATATAATATTATACACTTATGCATCTCATAGACCGTTCACAGTATCACCTATACAATACACCGATTCAAGGGCTTGGAAATGCAACATGAATATGATGAATCATGGTAACAATAAAAGGGCTTAGATAGCCATCAACATCGAGCCAATTTACTAAAAGCTTCCATTAATCATTTATAGATATTAAGTAGGGGATCCTTTATAACCACCTTCACACAAAGTGGCCATGCTGCCTCACCCCAATATATGCGGGTAGAGGTGTATCACGATACCACAATCTCTACACAAAGTGGCCCCGCTGCCTTACCCCAATATATGTGGTGGAGGTGTATCACCATACCACAATCCCTACACAAAGCGGCCCTGCCGCCTCACCCCAATATATAAGGGTGGAAATATATAACAATACCACAATCCCTACACAAAGCGGTCATGCCGCCTCACCCCAATATATGCAGGTAAAGTTGTATTCCACAATACCACAATCCCTACACAAAGCGATCATGTCGCTTCACCCCAATATATGCGGGTGGAGGTATATCACAATACCACAATCCCTACACAAAGCGGTCATGCTGCCTAACCCCAATACATGCGGGTGGAGGTGTATTCCACAATACAACAATCCCTACACAAAGTGGTCATGTTGCCTCACCCCAATAAATGCGGGTGGAGGTGTATTCCACAATACAACAATCCCTACACAAAGCGGTCATGCTGCCTCACCCCAATATATGCGGGTGGAGGTGTATTCTATAATACCATAATCCTACACAAAGCGATCACGCCGCCTCACCCCAATATATGCTAGTGGAGGTGTATCACAATACCACAATCCCTACACAAAGCGTTCATGCTGCCTCACCCCAATATATGCGGGTGGAGGTGTATTCCCAATCACAATACCATATATAAACTCAAAGCGACATAGTTTGTCATTACATTTAAGGTTGTAATTTCTCATATCATTGAAATACTTCATATTCATTCTCATCATGGAGAAACACAACTCATTACATTAGCTCATGCATGGTAAATCAATAAGTTAATTTCAATGGCACATGGGTCCAATTCCTTTTCTTAAGGTGTATCATTATTTAACAAAGGACATCTCCCTTCTATCTCATTATTCACTCTCTTGACCTCTCGAGGTCATTAGCTAGGTTCATGACTCTTAGGGACTTAACAATCAAAGTCATTTACATACATTATTTCAGAAGCATACAACTATAGTTGAAACCGTTGGGACATACAACACTTCATAATTCTCATTTAGGCAACGACCACATTTCATGTGCATACTATCACTTACTTGTACTTTCCACGGGTGATAATATAATATTAAGAGAATTTAGAACATTTAGGAACATCATAGTCTTTACTCGCAAGAACGTAGAGACTTATAACACATTGGAAACAAAAGTACAAATACGTACATCTCATAACCTTTCACACCATATATCACTTAATCCGTACTTTCAGCCACTTACAACATTATTATTTCATTGGCTCTATTGGCCATATATATGATTCTTCTTTAATGGCACAATGGCCGTATTTCATATTCCACACTATCGTATCTTTATTTTCATGGATCATCATCATAAATATCAATATATACAATATTTCGGAAATCATAACTTTAGGTTCATTAGTAATGAAAACTTTAAACACAATGGATTTCTTTCCAAGAAATGGAGTAAAATGATTAGCAATCGAAGCACAAGATAAAATCATAAACAAGTAACACATTATTTATTCTTTGAATACTTTTTCCCAAAAAGAACAATACACAATTTCCACTCACGAATATGTAAGAACGCAAAACACATTGAAAATACTCACAAAGCATAGCTTTAGCTAAAACAACCACATATGGGCATCACTTGAGTCCATAAACTTTTAGGCAATTCTATTATCGAAGTCAATTTTGGAATAGTTGAATCAAAGCTCATTTCATAATCTTTCTCACATCATTTCATTTCATTGGCACCATTGGCCACAAGTATAAAATTTCACTTATATCAGTCATCGCATTTCATAGTTCTTTCACATATTTTTATTTCATTGGCACCATTGGCCACAAGTATAACTTTCACTCTTGACACGTTGGCCATACTTTATATTCCAAGTTCACTTATTTCACTTCCAACCATCTTTATAGGTTATCAACAGTAAAACGTTTCCAATCAAGACTTGAGGTACACATATGAGCAATTAAGAGTCTTATGCATAATGAGTTTTCTCACACAATTTGGCATCATAACCTTCCTTTGAAACACAATTCAAAGACATAGCATTTTAATATACATATCATTCTTAAACACATTTCCAATAGATAACATAATGTGATAGGAACATTCGGAACACATTTTGAATACTTAATTCTCGACACTTTGCTTATTCGGGACAATCGAATATATTGGGAACAACTCGGAACATAGACTAAGGAACTTGATACAATCATACTTGAAACTTATGAGAACATCATTGAATTCAGTTCTAAGAGAGTAGTTTAGCCAATATACCTCGCTTTGAGCTTTCCTTAAATTACTACAACGTTTCGAAAATTCTAGAAATCCCAATCTATTTTAAGACATAATAAAATTGAACACAAATTAGGAAGATATTCATGGTTTCAGCCCATTTGAGCATTTTATCAAACTCTAGGTGTGCAAATTTGGCTACAAGGTTCTTCTACAAGATTTCCTTCATTTCATAACCCAGTCTTTACTTATTTGAGCTCAACAATCTTGCCACAAACCTTATTGGTACAAGCATATATACATAATACTCTTACACCTAAGAATCATACTCTCAATCACCAATCTTTTACCCTAAACTCGAAATTGAAGACTAGGGGTTTGAATCTTATCTCTTAGATGAAGATCTTATGAGATTTCCTTGTTGGATTTCAAAGCTTGGGCAAGATCTTGATGAATAAAATACTTCATTTACTTTCTCTCTCTAGAACACTCTCACTTCTCTCTAAAAACCTCAGATGATTGCCCCAAAATAAGCCCCAAAACCTATTTATCAAAATGGGATCGGGTTATGAAAATAGAAAAATTAACCCTCCGAAATCAGGTCTGCGGTCGCATAATGAACCGTAGAATGGGTATGCGGGTCACACAATACACCGCAGAATCGATGCCCAGAAATGGGCTTCACTGGACAGGTCTGCAACCAGTTTTGTGGTCGCATAACCACTTCTGCAATCGCAAATTTGGTCGTAGACTCGCATTATGCCATCCTTTGGTACTTTGGTCATAACTTCTTGTAGGAGTGTCCAAATGACGAACAGTTTGATGCGTTGAAACCCAGACTCAAAAGAATTTAATTTTATAGGCACCTCCTAAGTCTTTATAGTATGGTATCGGCATGCAATTGATGTAGGATGTTGTGCGAATTGAGATATTATTTCCACTTAATGTATCCAACTTGTTCCACACAAGTCCCTACCATTCACAAAACTCCTTAGTATGTTCTAACACACCTTAAACATATATTTCCATTTCAAAATTATGTGATTTTATCCCATGGGTCTCCTTTAATACTTGAATACATTATTCCCGAATACCGTTGGATCACTTTAAAATCTTAAATCATTAGAAAATTTTAATAGGGCTTTACAGGCAAGAAGGGTGCTGAGAAAAAGAAAAAGGAGGAAGCTTCAAGAAGGGAGGAATCCAATTAAGAGACCAAGAACATGCCTTCTTTATCTTTTCCCTAAAATCTCTATAGAGAAAAGCTGGATAAGCAGTTTGAGAGATTTCTAGATATGCTGAGACAGGTTAACATAAATTTGCCATTCACGAAAGTTCTCTCACAAATGCCAGCTTATGCAAAGTTCTTGAAGGATATCCTTACAAATAAGAGGAAGATAGAAGAGACCTCAGTGGTCAAACTTACAGAGCATTGCAGTACAATATTGCAAAACAAACTCCCACAAAATTGTGGAGATCTAGGGAGTTTTCCGATACGTTGCTCTTTAGGCACTCTTAACTTTGATAAATCTTTATGTGACTCTGGTGCCTCAATTAATCTAATGCCATTGTCTATTTATAGAAAACTGGAGAAGGATATTGGAGAGTTAAGGTCGGTGCCAATAGCTTTGCAGCTGACAGATCAAACAACTATAATACCCGAGGGGATAGTAGAAGATGTTTTGGTGCGGGTGGATAAGTTCGTATTTTCTATAAATTTCATAATGGTGAATATGGAGGAGAACAAGGAGGTCCCCCTCATCCTAGGAAGACCATTTTTAGCTACGGGTAGAGCTATACTGAATATACATGATAGAAAACTCATGGTTAGAGTGGGTGAGGAGACGGTGACGTTTGAGATGAATGTAGCAACTGGAGTGGAAAAGGAGAAGTCATCTACAAGTGTTGATTGGTATCTGAAGATTTCAAAAGAGAAGGCTCCAGTGATTAAGAAAGACAAGTGTGAGGTGTACCCCAAGAAGGCTGAGAAGAAGTTGTCCGCATGGATGTGTGTGCTAGTTAGGGCGAGAAGATTGGAGCCAGACTTTGATTTAGACCCCGACTAGAGATTCATGGAAGTTTTCTCTACTTTATGCTTTGTAATTGTGTGTCATGAGGACATGCCACAACTTAAAGTGTGGGGTGGAGGATATGTTTGTAAGTATGTTGTATGTATATTAATTTGGTTAGTAGTGGTTTGATAGAAAAATATTGAGAAAAAAAAAACATAAAAGTTTTTAAAGTTTTTATTTTTCCCGACGATGGATATCATTCGATGGGTTTCTTGAGAGAATTAAGTCGAAAGAAAAAGACAAAAAGATTTTTTTTTTGTAGTTAGTGTATCTATTTACCCCTTGGCTTTTCTTTGTGTCGCGGTTATTTTTTAAGGGTTTTGTTTGAACCGGGTGTAGTTAGATTTTTGTGTTTAGAAGTAGGAAAACCTTGTGCTATGATTTGTAATGGAAGCAATATCTCTTGACTTGATCATGCCTTGAGAATAGTGAGTGCTTTGGTTGTGACGCTTAGGCTCAGTTTTTGACTCTTGTATGAGTGCCTTAAATTATATGATCTTAACTTTGCTTAAGTGCTCTGACTAGAGTGTCTTGATGATCCAATCTTGAGTGAGTTATATGTCATGTGTGTGTGAGGCTTGGTGTATTCTGTACATTGCATTTGATATTTAGAACTTGCCCCATGTGTTTGCAAAGTGAAATAGTAGTTTTGTTCAGTCTTGAAAGTGATATAGGCGTTTCTTTGTGAGCCAACTATATAGTTTACCCACCAACTTGTTATCTATCGTAGTTAACCCCGTTGAGCCTGTAATCCTATTTTTTGGTAACACTACAAAACAAAAACAACGTTTAGCGACGGATTTTAGCGACAAGCCATATTTCGTAGCTAAATAACGATGGATTAGAGACGGATGTTATTGTTTGTCGCCAAATAAGCTACAAAAGAATTAGTATCAAATATAGCGATTGATTAGCGACAAAAATTTACATCTGTCGCTAAAAATTGGCGCCTTTATATAATTACAAAATTTGCAACGAAAGTGGAGCGACAAAAATTATTAAAATATAGCGACGGATTTAATGACAAAAAACTTTGTCGCTACCTTTATTTTACTTATCAAAACATTTCAAATTTAATTATGACGGAAATTTTGTCGCTAGATTCATAAAAACAATTTTGCCCAAGTTATTATTAGCGACAGAATTATTTCCGTAGCTATTTCCGTCGCTGTGTCTTTTTAAAATTAAAGTTTATCTAGGGCACAAATCTACTTACAGACTCACATTCTCTCTCTCTATCAAACTCGCCCACTTTCTCTCATCTTCAATAATGTGAGATTCTTGCTTCCAATACAACAAATTGGGCGTGAATCTAAGGCTCATATACAATGGAAACATAGATATCCAATGGAGAATAGAAGAAATTTCGAAATTGGGCAAAAGATTTTGCTTTATAACTTCTGAAATTGTCGAGAAATTCAAATTAGCATGCATTCCTGATTACTTTTTATAATTTTGCTGGCTCATAGTTATTCCTGATTGTTTTGAATACGCCATCAAATGGGTTTGACTGGTTTCTTCAAATGAGTCTTTTGGTGAGTTAAAGAGTACTTTTTTTCACTGTCTTTGGGTTTTATATAAACTTTTTAGTTCTACCACTTGTACATAATTTGATGGTTGCTTTGAATACTGCTTTAACCTTCTGGATCTAGTATTCTCTTTGCTAATCTTTTGATTTGGAGGATTACATAGTGGACCCCAGCTATTTTAGGATTGAGTTGTAGTTGTTGCATGGATGTGTTGAAATACTTTTTGGTTCTAGCAATTTTGTTGAATTTGACAGTAACTTATTTACTTTTAAGGATGCTTTTTTTTATAAGGTAATAATGCTGCTTTAATCTTCTAGATCTGGTATATATAGAAGGTAAATTTATTTGTTAATTTAGATCCTTTCTTCGTTAATTTAGATTTGCTTTATTTACTTTTAACGATGCTTTCTTTTAATTATGCTGATTTTTTTGGTTCTGCTTTCTTTGTTAACTTAGATCCTAGTTCAATTCTAAGTTAGATTTAGGCTATGTGATATATAGAAGGTAAATTTATACTTCCTCCTATTTTCTTGATTTGGTTCTACCGGTCCTGTAAGTTTGCTTCAATTTTATGTCTTTCAGTAGTTATGATATTAACAAAATTAATCTGTCAATCAATTAACTATGTCAATCCTCTATTTGTTTTTTAATTTCTGAGTATGTTCATAGAATGGAGTGTTAAAAGGTGCTCTATATTGTCGGGTTATTATTTGAGCTTCTATTTATGGCTTATGTTTAGTTATTTTTTGTTGTAATCTTTTATTATTTTGATTATTTTAAATTAAATTAATATGATTTTCATGTTTCAATGGCTTGTTGATACACATTTACTCTAGTCTCTTTCAAGTTAGATATTGTATCTGAAATTATTATGCTTTATCTCATAAACATGATGAGATTGAATGCAACTTTTTTGAAATAATCCTTTAGGATTTTTGAGTGGAAGTGAAAGACGGATTCACGCTTTGAAGTTCTTTGTTAGCTATCTCGACGGTATTTCTACAATGAGTACTATTATTAAATGATGGTTAAAGTTCATAAATAAATATATTGTTGTTCTGTCTCACTTTTCAGGCCATTACCTCATCTGGTGTGAAGAAAAGCGAGTTCTTTTTAGCTGATGTAAACACTCAGTTGAAGAACAAAAACTTCACAACTAATTGTTTCCTGAAGAAAGGCGTGTTCCTTACCGTTTATTTCTCTTTGCTCTTATTCGGATTGTTTCATGTTCTGTTATAGTGATGTTCATGTCTGAAAGCTATGTCCATTCCTTTTAAAATTAAACAGGAGAAAATATTAGAACTTAAGTTTTTACTCTGCTTCAAGATTATATGCAATTATTTAAATTAAGAGAAGGGGACATGTAGCCATAAACTACTTGTAATAATATCTAGCAGATTGACTTTTCATAGAAAGAAAGTGATTGAACCTGTTGTTTGCTAATAAATTTTAGATGAATAATACAGTTAGATATGCATTGTATCATATCCTTTTTTATTTTTATACTAGTCTCTACGAATGTGCATTGCACGTTATTCCCTATCAATCATCACAAAAGAAAAATATTAGGTAATATTACTATAATTATATTATATTTGTTTATGAGGTACAAGGATGTTATTAGACACTAATTTTCAATAATGAGGTAAAATAATATTATTGAAAAAAAAATTTATCCCCAATTTTATAGTAACACAAACTCTTCAATAGTGAGTAATACCTACTCCTTACAAAACATTAAAATAAAACTATTACACACTCGAAAACGTATAAAATTACCCATCAAGATCATGTCATCGAAGTTTAAAAATACATATATAACATATAAATATATTTAATGTATGCAGGTATCTATATCTTTTTATACATTGCTTGTGTGTTGTAGGTAAATATTAGAAACAGATATTTAGTTTTAAGCATTTTAAGAGGGACAAAATTAAATATATAAATAGTATGTCCTACAAGAGAGCTAAGCGAAGTTTTTTGGCTTAAAGTATTTCACGTTTTCATGCCTATATATATATATATATATATATTCTGTATTTTATATACAAAAAGTATATAAATTTTATACATTAAAAGTGATAATACCCCTAAAATGTCATTAAAGTAGCATATATATAATCAAATTTGGAGATACTTTGTAATAACCTTTTGCGTGTTTTCATTCTCCTAATTCTGTTGGAACATCAGCAGCAACATAAAGTGCAGCAACACAAGTGGTTGCTGAAGTCCATAGTATCGTGTTTGACAAGCTAGAATGCTGATTTAGAAAGTTGAGAAGCACTTTAACATAAGGTACCTTATTGCGCTTGGATCCAACTGAGCCAATAACAACCTTAAGCTTCTATACCTACTATCTTTATCAATTTGCTGTCATTATCATCAGCTAGTAGAAAGAAAAAAGTTCTTATGTATTTTAAGTTGTCTTGCTCTAAATACTTTGCCCACATTGGAGTTGATTTCGGAGGTAGGAGTTGAGATTGGGAGCTTCAAAACCAGTTTGTAGACTTCTCTGCAATCTAAAGCTAGCTATGTCACTAATGAGGTTTGGAGAGTCTTTAATTTACATAGAAGTTCAAGAAACAAATTAAAATATTCTTTCTAGGTGCTTCCTTAAACTAATAAGATTTTGAAGGTGGGAACTTGTTTAGTGTTTAGTTTCTCTGTTCTACTTAAGTTGCTTCCTTTTCTCTATGTTATTTTTCAATATCATTTCTTTACAAACGTATTTTTGCCAATCTTTTGAATTGAATACACATGGTAATGATAGAAAATCTTTTGTTGGTGAGAAATCCCGAATTATACATGTAAGTCAACTTTTTAAATAATTTTATTGACTTTACTTTCATATCTTTTTTTCATTTTGTAAATTGAATACTCAATATTCTTTAATGTTTCAATTTTACTAATTATTAACTCGTCTATAGGAAAAATATCAGAAAATATTACAGCAACAAATACAGAGTCAATCTGATATTAATCAGTGTAAAGTGTATTACGAAGTTGTGGGAGGAGAAAAGAAAAGAAGAGTATATGGTCTTGGATCTCAAGCAAAATGCTACTACTAGCCGAATCTTCATGACTCTTTTCGATCTGATGCAACATCCTCAGCAACACCTTCAAATGCTCAATCAACACTGATAGGGAATATGGATGAGTTAGTGATACGGTTGATTCATGTACTGACAGATCATATAGTTCGTGTAATCGTTGAGCGGGTATGCGAATTAGTTTATTTACCATCGCATCAACCAAATATTGATCTTACCAACTACCCATCAGATGTGGCACCTACAGTTCCTACCTCTTCTGTTGCTACTAACATTGATGAGGTTCATGCATTGGGTTCTGACGATGACCATGACTCTCCGGCCTCGCATAGTTAGCCTATTTTGTTTAGACTTTATTGTTGGTGCTTGTGGATGTTTTGTACTTAACAATACAATTATATGCATTATGCTATATATTTTGGACCTTGTTGAATGTTAATTTATATTAATATCAGTCACTTTTAATTAAGTGTATTTAATAGCATTTATATAATATGCTTGAACATGGTACATTTAAAATAATAAATAAATAAAAAATTTAAAAAATTAGTGACAAATAGTTTTCGTAGCTAAAATTAACGCATTAAATTAAATATTGCGACGGATTGGCGACAAAATATTTTTATCGCTGAAACCAGGAAGAACTAGCGACGGATTCTATCATTGATAATAAGAACAAACGATGAATTTTGTTATGAATTGTAGCGATAAAAATAGTAAAAATGGCGACGAAACCAAGCAAAATAGCGACAGAATTTTCGGTCGCTAACGTGGCTACGGATATATTGTGTCGCTAATCCGTCGCTAGATCTGCGACGGTTTTGTATTTTTCGTCGCTATGAGCTTAGGTACGAGCATGTTATAGACCAACTTGAATCTGTCGCTAATTCGTCACTAAACTGTGTTAGCGACGGAATACGTCCATCGCTAAACGCTATTTTTTGGTAGTGCAACCACATTACAAACCTTACCCATTTGTTTGAACTGGTCATTTATTTGAACTATTTACCTCTCTTGAGCACTTGAAATTGTATGAACTTTGTAAATGATGAAGTGTGGGGTGATTTGGTTAGCTTTTGAGTGGAACTAATGAAATAAGGAGAAAGTGCACTGAATTGAAAAAGTAAGAGCCACTTGAATTGAAAAATAAAAATAAAAATTTATGTAGTTATATGATTGTGAAAAATGATGTTTGATAAATGGTAACTCTTGATGTAATTGTGCTTAAACAAGAAGGGAGTTAATGCATATTGATGTTAAGGTGGAGTATGGTTTGACATAAGTGTGTGGTTTTGAATGTAAAATTGTATGTATTAAAGTGCTTAGGGAGGTGTAGTCACTCTTATATCCAAATGTATCATACCCGTCTCACAGCCTATATTACAACCAATTAAAGTCCTATCCTTAACTAAATGAGCTCAATTAGTAGAGAAGTACACTACAGGCAAGCTTATGGTTCATCTTTTATGGCATATGAATGTTGTTTCTGAGAGTGAGTGAGTTCTTTCTATCTTGAGTTCCCGATTGTTCTAAATTTTTATGGTGTGTGGAACTACTCTCTTTTGTTGTGTGAGAGAACTTGATTTGTGAAGGAAAGGTAATGTCGTTGACCTCTATGTTAGAGTAAGTGAGTAAGTTATGAATAATGCGTGGTGCTTGTGAGTCAATTCTTGAGGTGAAGATGTTACACTATTGTGCTTAGTCTATTTTAAATATTCTTGGTATGATGAGTTATGAGAGTTATTTAAAAAGGTCGTATCATTATGAAGTGTAGTTTGATTGCTCGTGGACGAGCAATGGTAAGTGTGGGGTATTGATTGTAGGCAATAATCTCATGTTTTAGTCGATTATTACACTCTAATCTACTGCACTTTAATTGAGTTGGAGCTTTAATCGCTAGTGTTTTACACTAATTGTGTGTTTTATGCCTTGTAGGAGTGATTCCTATCTATGTAGCTGTTATGGAATGAATTCAAGCTATTCGGGAGCTTTGAAGTCTGAGTAAAAGCCCAAGGATTAAGTCGGGATCGTGTTCGGGGATCAACGGATGATAGTGTATTTTAAGAACGAAACGAAGAATCGAGCAGGCATCTTGCGCATTGTCCAGTAAAATGCACATAACCTTTTGCTCAGAACTCCACAATATATCGTTGGAAAACTATTTAAAAAGGCTACAACTTGCACTTTCCATTTTCCCAAATTCATAAAATAACGCCATCCACGTGCGCGGCCACGCACTAGTCATGCATTGGGCGCGCACTGGAGGTAGAACAGGGTGAAAAATGCATGGCCAAGTGCGCGAGCACACTTCCAGGTGCGCGTTCGCGCATGTCCTGTCCGAAAAGAGTGTCCTATTTTGTGTAGGAGAAGGTGTATTTGTTTGGGCCTGACCCTACTTGGTATATATACATGGAAAAACGGTATTTTGAGGACTTTTGACATAATTTAGACCTAAGGAAGCTAAGGAGAAGGGGGAGAAGCAAGAGCACAAGGAATTCACCATTCATCCTCATTCAAGACAAGGTTTTTGATGTTTTATATTTTTCTTTGACTTAAACTTAATTGTGATGAATTTCTCCATATCCATGGAGTAATTCTTCCTTAGGGATTGATGGATTTGGTGTTTTGAGAATTGTTTGTGAATACTAACTCTAGTTTTATGTATTGAAGTATTATGGTGTTTTTATTGTTGCATATATATATTCACTTGTTTATGTAATCGAAAGAGGCATAATTTGTGATGTTTTGCATTATCTTATTGGTTGAATTCATTGATTCTTGTTAGTAATCAAAATAGGCTAGTTGAATTAATGTTTAGACCTAGTTACGAGGATAATCGAAAGAGGTTCTCCTAAGGATTAATCCACTACGAATTCTTGTATATCTTCACCAAGCTTAACTTAGTTCATATCATAAAGTTGAGACTTAATCGAGAGAGGAGTTTCTATTGAATGTTTGAACATAATAGAGTGAATTCGAGAGACTCACTTGAACCATAGAAGTGAAGTAACTAGAGTTAATTCCCAAACAAGTATCTTACACCTATCCAATCAACCCCTATTTTCTCCCTTTGATATCTTCTTGCTTACTCTTGTTGCGATTGTCATTAGCCAATAGTTTAGACTTCTAGTAAATTTTAGTTTTAAATCACACAACTCTAAATTATTGATCATCTTAGATAGCAATTAAAATTAGAAGCTACAAAAACACTGTTTAAATCCAATCCTAGTGGATACGATATTTTTTATACTATATTCGACTAGCGAGCATAATTTTATGTTATGTTTTTAGCTTGTCATCTAGTGATGGTATCAAGGTGGATCCGAAAAAGTTTGAGGTAGTTCGGGGCTAGCCCAAACCTTCTACAACTACAAAGATCAGGAGTTTCTTGGATTTGGCTGGCTACTATCGTCACTTTATAGAAGGGTTCTCGTCTATTGCAACTCAATTGACCGAGTTGACTAAGAAGGGCACTCCGTTTAGATGGTCTGGCAAGTGCAAGGAGAGCTTTGAGAAGCTCAAGACTGTTTTGACTACAACTCGAGTTTTGGTATTGCCCTCAGGATCGGGGGATTTATATTGTCTATTGTGATGATTTACGTGTAAGCCTTAGGTCTGTGTTGATGCACGCGGTAGGGTGATTGCTTATGGCTCACGCCAATTGAAGCCCCATAAAAAGAACTATTCAGTGCATTATTTAAAGTTGGTGGCTATTGTGCATGCGCTTAAGATTTAGAGGCACGACTTATATGCCGTATCATGGGAGATTTACATTGATCCTCAGAGTCTTTAGCATTTGGTTAAACGGAAAGATTTAAATTTGAGGCAGCGGAGGTGGTTGGAGTTATTGAAGGATTATGACATCATTATCTTGTACCATTCGGGTAAGGAAAATAACAACAACAACAACAACAACAACAACCCAGTAGAATCCCATTAATGAGGTCTGGGGAGGGTAGT
>AWOL01S0142250.1:11596-34632 GCA_000715115.1 Nicotiana otophora
ATCTCACAAGGGACACCGTACAAATAGTATCGGCAAATCTTCAAGGCATGAACAATAGCTGCTAACTCAAGGTCATGGATAAGATAGTTCTTTTCATGCACCTTCAGTTGTCTAAATGTGTAGGCAATCACCCTACCATCCTACATCAACACCGCATCGAGACCAATCCGCGACGCACCATAATATACAGTATAAGACCCCGAACCTGTAGGCAATACCAATACTGGGACTGTAGTCAAAGTTGTCTTGAGCTTCTGAAAGCTCTCCTCACACTCCTCTATCCACCTGAACGGAGCACCCTTCTGGGTCAGCCTGGTCATAGGTGCTGCAATAGATGAGAAACCCTCAATAAATCGACGGTAATAACCCGCCAAATCAAGAAAACTCCGGATCTCCGTAGCCGAGGATGGTCTGGGCCAACTCTGCACTGCTTCAACCTTCTTTCGATCCACCTGGATCCCATCACTCGATACTACGTGACCCAAGAATGCCACTGAGTCTAGCCAAATCTCACACTTTAAAAATTTTGCATATAACTTCTTTTCTCTCAAGGTCTGAAGCACGGTCATCAGGTGTTGCTCATGACCCTCCCGAGTCCGGGAGTACACCAGAATGTCGTCAATAAACACAACGATGAATGAGTCAATATAGGGTCGGAACGCACTGTGCATCAAGTGCATAAATTTTGTTGGGGCATTGGTCAGCCCAAATGACATCATAAAAAACTCGTAGTGACCATACTGAGTCCTGAAAGTAGTCTTCAGGATATTTAGCTGCCGAATCTTCAATTGATGATTGCCTGAACATAAGTCAATCTTGGAAAACACTCTGGCACCCTGTAACAGATCAGATAGGTCATCAATATATGGCAATGGATACATGTTCTTCACTGTGACTTTTTTCAATTGGCGGTAATCAATATGCATCAGCATAGAACCATCCTTCTTCTTCACAAATAAGACAGGAGCACCCCAAGGGGACACACTGGGCCGAATGAAGACCGTATCAAGCAACTCCTGTAACTGCTCATTCAACTTCTTCAACTCAGGAGGAGCCATACGATATGAAGGAATAGAGATGGACTGAGTGCCCGACAACAAATCAATGTCAAAGTCAATATCTCTGTCGGGCGGCATGCCCGGAGGGTCAGCTGGAAATACATCTGGAAAATCCCTCACTACTGGGACTGATTCAACTGTAGGGGTATTAATACTGACATATCTCACATAAGCTAGATACATGTCACACCCCTTCTCAACCATTCGTTGAGCTTTGAGAAATGAAATAACTCTGCTGGGAGTACACTCTAAGGTACCTCTCCACTCTAATCGTAGTAATCCTGGCATAGCCAGCATCACGGTCTTAGTGTGACAATCAAGAATAGCATAATGGGGCGATAACTAATCCATGCCTAAGATAACATCAAAGTCTACTATACTGAGCAAAACTAAATCGGCTCTGGTCTCAAAACCACTAAGAGCAACCAAACACGACTGATACACGTGGTCCACAACAAAAGAATCTCCCACGGGAGTAGACACATAAACAGAGGAACTCAAAGAATCCCTATCTACGCCCAACTACGGGGCAAAATAAGAGGACACATAGGAATAAGTGGAGCCTGGATCAAATAAAATCGACGTATCTATATGATAGACCGGAACAATACCTATAATGAAAGAGTCAGAAGCAACTACCTCTGTACGAGCAGGAAGAACATAATATCTGGCCTGGTCTCCCCTTCCAGGATGACCTCTACCTCCCCGACCTCTACCTCAAGTTGGCTGAGCAGGTGGGGTGGTAGCTGGTGCTGCAATCATAGCCTGAGGACCCGGTGTAGCACGCGGTTTCTGAGAAGTCTGTGGAGGTGCACTGGCTCGGGCCAAGTCTGCTGGACTGACCACTAAGAGCACCCTGTGCAGGAGGTGCACTAGATACTGGCGGTGCATAATAAGGCTCTTGGGACCTAGAAGGGGCCGAAATACCACTGGCGGCAGGAAGAGATGAATGAACGGGGCGACTCACATAACCCTTACCATGACGAACTGTAGCTAGGACACGGGTACCACTATAAGTGCCAGACTCTCGAGACCTCTTGTCCTCCCTCTCCTCTATCTCCCGAGCAAGCATACCCTCCAATCTCTTAGCAATATGCACAACCTTCTAGTAAGAAATACCCATATCTAACTCCTAGGCCATGCTAAGCTTGATACTGTGGAGGAGTCCCTTAATAAACCGACAAACCCTCTCCTGAACTGTGGCAACCAAGGTTGGTACATGTCGGGTCAAATCACTGAAGTAACTGCATACTCTGACACACTCATAGCACCCTGGCGCAACTGCTCAAACTCAGCACGCCATGCGTCCCTGAGACTCTGGGGAACATACTCTCTCAAGAACATGTCCGAGAACTAAGTCCATGAAAGTGAAGCTGCCTCAGCCGGACTACCCAACTCATAAGCACGCCATCATTGATAGGATGCCCCTCTAAGATGGAATGTAGTAAAGGAAACCCCACTCGACTCCGCTACATCCCTAGTATGGAGAATACGGTGACACTTCTCCAGAAAACCCTGGGCATCCTCTAACGCCAATCCACTAAAGGTAATAGGATGGTACTTCTTGTACCTCTCAAGTCTGAGCTGCTCCGCCTCAGAAACTACTACTCTAACCTCGGGCTGAGCTATAGATACCGGTTGTATCAGTATAATCTGTGGGACCTGGTCGACCTGAACCCGCTGCTCTGAAGTACCGGCGACGGGAGTTTGTGCCAATCCCCCAGCCTGAGATGTGGCAGGAGCAAGTGGAATCAACCCATCCTGAGCCAAGGTGCTAAACATGCTCAGAAACTGGGCTAGAGTCTCCTGGAGGGCTGGTAGAGCAACAGGTACCTCAGGTGCCCCCCTCTAGCTGGAGCTACTGGAGGCACTTCTGTAGCAGCTCGTGCGGGTGCTCTGGTTGCACCGCGTGGATGTCCTCGGCCTTTATCCCCAATTCGGCCTCTCGCGGATCTAGTAGGGGTGCAGGTGCCTGGTCATCAGATCTGTATGTACGTGTCCTCACCATCTGTGAGAGAATATAATACGAAAGTTTAGAATTTCGAAGTCAACAATTTCGCACGACAAGGAATCAAAGATGTGTAATTTTTCCTAACAGTTCCATAGCCTCCCGAAGATAAATACAGACATCTCTATACCAATCCGCGAGACTCTACTAAACTTACTTATGACTCACGACACCTATGAACCTAGAGCTCTGATACCAACTTGTCACGACCCAATTCTCCTATCGTAAGACGTCGTGACGGAACCTAGTCTCTACGACTAGGAAAGCCTAACAAAATGTGAAAATAACAAAATGGAAGTAAAATTTAACAACTAACTGCAACAGATAACTAAATAATTGGTAACAATGTCGCTTGGCATGTATAATAATAACCAACACTCTAGTAATACATAGTATTCCCAAAATCTGGAACATCATAAGTCACAAGCTATAGAAGGGAAACTTGTATCTCTATACACCATAGTCTAATAAAAGCAGTACGGAAGGTAAATGACATAGGAGAGAATAGAGGGGGACTCCGAGGTCTGCGGACGCGGCAGATATACCTTGAAGTCTCCAACTGTCACTGCTCACTGATAACATGGCTGATAATGAGCACCTAGATCTGCACACAAAACATGTGCAGAAGAGTAGCATGAGTACACCACAGCGGTACCCAGTAAGTGCCAAGCCTAACCTCGGTAGAGTAGTGATAAGGTCAGGTCCGGACCCTACTGGGATATAATAATAAGATAGACGATATAATGAAAATGAAGTAAAATGGAGAATTTAACAGAAAGAATTCACAGAGAAATAACAACATAATACAATGAGATAACAACAAGGGCGCTCCCAAGATACCATCTCATAGTCCCAAAAGTAAATACTCAACAAGGGATCCCCCAAGATACCGTCTCGTAGTCCCAAAAGTAAATATGCAGGGAGATCTCCCAAGGTATCGCCTCGTAGTCTCAAAATAAATGTACAGGGAGAACTCCCGAGAAACCGCCTCATAGTCTCAAAAGTAAATGTGCAGGGAGAACTCCCGAGGAACTGCCTCGTAGTCTCAAAAGTAAATGTGCAGGGAGAACTCCCGAGGAACTGCCTCGTAGTTTCAAAAGTAAAAATGCAGGGAGAACTCCCGAGGAACCGCCTCGTAGCCTCAAAAGTAAATTTGCAAGGAGAACTCCCGAGGAACCACCTCGTAGTCTCAAAAATAAACACACAGCTCAAACTGATAAATACAACAGTTAACAGCAAGAATTCTACAGTTAACACTGACAAAGAACAAGGAAGAACAGGAAAACAACTAGGCATACTGCACAGAGTTCAATAAGCAATTAAATCACGTAGAAGTGCGATATTAGACTAAACAGGATAACCACACATGTTGGTAAAACTTAATGAATATGAGAACAGGTTACTATTCAGTAAAATGGTATAACTAAATAAAAATGAAAACAGGTTGCTACTCAGTAAAAATTAGGTTTTACGACAAATAGCCTGTGTACGTACTCGTCACCTCACATACACGGTGCTCACATATCACAACAATACCAAATCTTAAGGAGATTTCCCCCACACAAGGTTAGGCAAGCCATTTACCTCGAACCAAGCTCAAATCAATCCGTAAGAATGCCTTTTCCTCGATTATCCAACTCTGAACGGCCCAAATCTAACCAAACACAGTTAAATATTATAAATACCACTATAATAGACTAAGCTAATTAATGAAATCAAGACTTTAACAAGAAATTCAAAAATCGTCCTAAAATGTCTCCCCGGGCCCACGCCTCGGAATCGGGTAAAAGTCATAAACTATGAACACGCATTCACTAACGAGTCTAACCATGTCAAATTTACTAAAATCCGACACCAAATGGTCCCTCAAATCCCCAAAATTCACTCTCCCAATCCCTAGCCTCGAACCCCCAAACTTCACCTCAAAAACACACTAACTAGGTGGGAGACCAGTGGGAAAACATCATTATTGAATAAAAATGAATACAAGAAGCTTACCTCAGTAATCGCTTCGAATTCCCTCTCAACAACCACCAATGTCCGAGCTCAAAATAATGAAAATGGCCAAACAATCTCGAAGTCTCGCTTAAAAAGGTTCTGCCCAGGCATTTCTGCACCTGTGGATCCTGGGATCGCACCTGCGCGCCGACTTGTACGGATAAATGAGCGCTTTACTCCCATCTGCCCCTGCACTTGCGACCTAAAATCTGCATCTACGCTATCGCAGATGGGGGAAAAACATCGCGCATGCGGACTTCGCTGATCCTCCTCACTTACGCAGCTGTGGTTCCTAAGCGCATCTGCGGGCATCGCAGATGTGGAATTTTCCTCACACCTGTGACCCCTGACCAAATATCCCAATCCACTTTTTCACTTGCCTCTACGCACGTGCAATTCCGCACATGCAGCCTCCCCATCGCAGGTGCGAAAACACCAGGAACCAGGAAAACTTCAGCAACCACTCCAACTTTCGATTTGATCAGTTGACCACCTAAAACTCACCCGAGGCCCCCGGGACCTCAACCAAGTATACCAACTAGTCCTAAAATATCACACAAACTTAGGCAAGCCTTTAAATCACATCAAACAACGCTAAAAGCACGAATTACACATCGATTCAAGCCTAATGAACTTCACATTTTCAAACTTCCACAACCGATGCTGAAACATATCAAACCACATCTGACTGACCTCAAATTTTGCACGCAAGTCATAATTGACATTTTAGACCTACTCCAGCTTCCGAAATTAGAATCCAACCATGATATCAAAAAGTCCACTACATGTCAAACTTCTAAAAGTTCAACTTTCGTCATTTCAAGCCTAATTTAGCTACATACCTCCAAAACGCAATCCGGACATGCACCTAAGTCCAAAATAACCAATGGAGCTAACAGAACCAACAAAACTCTATTCCGAAGTCATCTTCATATAGCTCTAACTACAGTCAAAATCCTAGAACATAAGCTTCTGTTTTAGGGACTAAGTGTCCCAAAACACTCCGTAATCACGAACAAAACCTCCCGACAAGTCACATAAGCAAAAACATATGTGGGGTAAGCAGTAAATAGGGGATCAGGGCTATTACTCTCAAAACAACCATCCGGGTCATTACATCGGAATTACATTTTGGAAAGTTCAGGGTTGATTTGAAAGAGAATTCTAATTTCGGAAGCTTTATGTTGAAAGAATTAACTAAGATTTGACTTTTGAGTAAACAACCTCAAAATAAGGATTTGAATGTTCTAATAGTTTTGTATGATGATTTTGGACTTAGGCGTATATTCGGGTTGAGTATCGGGTCACCTGGGAGCATTTCGGCGCTTATTTTGGAAAGTTGGCATTTTTGGAAGTTTTAAAATTTCATAAGCTTGGTGTGAAATGGATATATATGTTATCAATGTCTGTTTAAAGTTCCCAACCTTGTAATAGGTTTGTATCGTGATTCGTGACTTGTGCGCAAAGTTTGACGTCATTCCGGAATGTTTTGATGTGAATCCGACGCGTTCGTCGAAGCTTGGAAGCTTGAAAGTTAAAAGGGAGATTTTGATCATCGATTTATGATTTTGATGTTATTTGTGGCGTTTTGAGACTTTGGGTAAGTTTGTTTGAGGTATTGGGACTTTTTGGTGTGATTGGACGGGATCCAGGGGGCCTCATGTGAGTTTCGGATTGGAAACTATCCCCTAGGCGCTATTTCTTGTTATGTGCAACTAGTTGTGGGTGATACGTACGCACGAGGTGATGAGAGTCCGTACGTAACTAAAGCATGTTTATGTTCGGGTAGACTTAGGACTGTATCATGTAATAATTGAATTATTTGAACTCATTTTGTTGGCTTAATTAATTAAAGTTATAATTGAAATTGATTTAGAAATAAACGTATGTACACTAGGCCAAGCCTTAACACTTAGAGTTGTGGGCGAGTTATTTGAAAAATGGTAAATATTATATTCCTTTTGTGCTCATGTACTGTATTATAAACAGGTGTCTCGTAATTTGGTAACTTCCTTCCTTTCTTATGGAGTGGGCCGAACGCCTCGGCAGTATATAGATACATCTATGGTTCGTGTCATATGACCCTCGGCAGTGTACATATTATTTTGGATCGGGTCGAACGACCTCGGCGAAATCGTGCGTTATAACGCTATTAGTCCGAATATTCCTGAGATAAACCTTCCACCGATGCCTGGCATTTTTGTAATGACTCGGTCAGTCGTCTTGAGCGTTACAACCCCGTTTCCCCATTTACTACTCAATTTGTGCTTTTCAGTTGTTATATGACTTGCGGAGGCAATTGGTTCGGGTCCGGTGAGGTTTTGGAATGAATTGAAACACTTAGTTCCAAGGTTTAAAGTTTAAGTTGAAATAGTTGATCGGATATTGACTATGCATAAATGACCTCGGAATAGAGTTTTGATGATTCCAATAGCTCTGTATGATTATTTTGGAACTAGGAGCGTGTTCGAAAATTTATTTGGAGGTCCATAGTGGAATTAGGCATGAAACAGCGAAAGTCGAATTTTTGAAAAGTTTGACCGGGGGTTGACTTTTTGATATCGGGGTCGAAATCCGATTCTGGAAATTTGAAATAACTTCGTTATGACATTTGTGCAAAATTTGAAGTCATTCCGGATTGATTTAATGTGTTTCGGCACAAGATATAGATTTTGAATGTACAAAGTTTATAGATTTTGATTTGAGGTGCAATTCATCATTTTGATATTGTTATGTGTGATTTGAGGCCTCGAATAGGTCTGTGTTATGTTATGGGACTTGTTGGTATGTTTGTACGGGGTCCCGAGGGACTCGTGCGTGTTTCGGATTGATTTCGGATCATTTTTCTTCATGTTGTTATTGATGGTTGTTGTTGGTTCTGGTGTGACCGCACCTGCGGCTGGTTTGCGCAGGTGTGATGGTCGCAGAAGTGACAAAGGAGCCGTAGAAGCGGCCAGGGAGGCTTTGGACAGAGGACGCATATGCGGACATGCGGGCACAGAAGCGCTCCTACGAGCGCAGAAGCGCGACCGCAGATGCGGTTTTCACGTCGCAAAAGCGACCACACTCGCAGATGCGAGCTTCATGCGCAGGAGCAGAGGTCGTAGATGCGGCTATTCGACTGCAGATGAGGACATGAAGGTGTAGAAGTTCTTACGCAGAAGCGGTCCAACGAGCGCAGAAGCGTGACCGCATATTGGGTTTGCACATCGTAGATGCGAGCTTCTTGCACAGGAGCGGAGGTCACAGATGCGGCTATTTGACCGCAGATGCGGAAGACGTTGGGCAGAACCTTTAAGTTCGGGGTTTCGCTATTTTTATCCATTTTTTTTTATTTTAGAGCTCGGTTTGGGCGATTATGGAGAGGAATTTTGCAACACAACTTGGGGTAAGTGTTCTTGACTCCCTTGTGATTATATTTCATGAGTTAATCTTCGTTTTCGGTGTTAGATTATTGATTTTCCAAGAGCAATCGGAGGAATTTCTACAATTTTATAAAATGAATTTTCGAGATTTGAACACCGATTCGAAGTCGGATTTGGGTGAAATTAGTATGATTGAACTCGTAATTGAATGGGTTGTCGGATCTTGTGAGTTTCGTCGGAATCCGAGACGTGAGCCCCACCATCAAATTTTCGAGCAGAGTTGGGAATTTACATAAATTGTTAATTTGCTTGGAGTAAATTATGATTTATTTGCACGTTGTTTGAATAGATACGAATCGTTTGGCTTGAATTGAGGAGATAGGAAGCACTCGAAAGTTGATACACGCAGAATGAAATTTCTGGAGCATTGTTTAGCTGGCTCAACATTGGATTCGGCTTGTTCGAGGTAAGTAACTCTTCTAATATTGGAGTTGAGGGTATGAACCCTGACTATACGTGTTATGTGTTTGGTGTTGAGGTGACGCACATGCTAGGTGACGGGCATGCACCGTGTGAATTGTGACTCCGTTATTTTTGTGGTACTGTGTAGTTAACTGAACTTATCTGTAATCATGAAATCTCTACGTACTAGAGTTATCGAGCTGTGATTCATGTTAGAAGCCATGTCTAGTCTATATTCTTATTCTGTTGGGACCCATTGATGTCATTACTGCTGATGAGTTATTTGTTTACATTGCAATGTCATACTTAGTTATATTAATTCGTTGCATATCATATCTCAGTCTCTATTATTATTTATTGATACATCATATCATCATTTTCGGGCTAGTTTCATGACAATGTGAGCCCGTGAGAGAGAGACTAGAGAGATTGATGACTGAGTGAGGCTGAGTGCCTGATTATGAGTGACATTTATGGGATCGGGCTGCACGCCCCAGTGGTTATACTGATTTATGATAGCGCTTGGGATGAAGGAGCCCCTCCGGAGTCTGCACACACCCTAATAAGCGTAGTTGATTTATATTGAGGGAATAGATCTTTCCTAGACACGAATCTTGTCCGAAGCATTTATACCTGGGATGGATCTTCCCCATGGGCTAGATTGGCCCTATTCGGTACTGAGTGACTGATGATCAGTTGATGTGTACATCCCGGGATGGATCTTCCCTAGGCTGGATTGGCCATATACAGTACCGAGTGATTGAGCATGATGAGTGGAATGTGTGAGACAGTGAGATTAAGTACTCTGAGAGTGCGAGTACATGAGTTCATCTCTGAGATACATTGCATTGACATGCCCACATGACATATAGGCATAGAGATATGTTTTCCTCATGTTGTACGGTATCACGTCATTTATGACTTCTCACACATATTGGCCTACGGGCATAGTGATGCATTTTTCCACTGGCTATCTGGAAATAAAATGAAACATCTTATTTATTGTTGAAAGGATTTTTGGAGAATTACTATTTTCAAACTTACTTATATTTTTGGCAACTTCGGTAAATGACTTGGGATTTTCACTGATACACTTGAAAGGCAAAACTATTTTCATATATCATGATTTAGCTGAGCATTTATTCTTTGAGTTACTTCTTTTATTAATTGCTATATATTGTTACGAACTGTTATTGGTTATTGGAGTTGGACTCTGACCTTGGTATAATTTCGTCATTACTTTTAACCTAAGATTATGTTTGTTACTTATTAAGTATGTGGTGTCGGTTGTACTCATACTATACTTCTGCACCTTGCGTGCAGATGTTGGCCGTTGATATTGCTGTGTTCGTTAGGAGTTGTATCTGAAGATGTACTTGTGCTCCGGTTGTAGCTTCCTCTTGTTCATGGTAGCCTTAGATTCATAAAACTCTATTTATGTACTTTTTGAATAGATGATGTATTTATTTCATACCAGCTTTATAAATTCTATTTTTAGAAGCTCATTATTTGTACTCCCAGTCCTTGGGGAAGGTATACGATTCAGATAATCTATTCTATTTAATTGTTTCATTAATTTCATTGGAATTGGATATTGTTAATTGGCTTACCTAGTGGGTTGGGGTTAGGTGCCATCACGACTAGTTGGATTTTGGGTCGTGACAAGGTGGTATCATAGCTCTAGGTTCATAACTTCTATAAGTCATAAGTAAGTGTCTAGTAGAGTCTTGCGGATCGGTATGAAGACGTTCATACCTATATTAGAGAGACTACAGGGGATTTAGGATATATACTTCCCATATTTCTTTCCTTATCGTTCGGAATTGATTCAGCTTGAGACATGACTCTTTGAATTCTTTCCATGCATCTGTATGCGCATGTGAGCGCTCGGTATCAGTTGTTCATCTCTGGCTTGCGATTCCATGAACGAGGTTCAAAATGTGTATTCTGTGTTTTGGTGATGTGCCAGTCTGGAGGACTTGAGCCCAGGTTTAGACCGCAGCTTAGGCTTGGTAGCTTCAGTTGTAACCTATACATTTGGACTTATATGTCTAGTAGTGTCCCTATGAGTGGAACTTGTGGCTCGATGAGCGACCGAATGGCTATATGATAAGTATGATATGACTGCGAGATGTGTTAGGATGGTTTAAATGTGATTAGAAGTGTTTCCTTTGAATGTAAAGAGGGCTATTGGGTGCTTGATTTTTGTTTGATATGATGTACAGTCTCAAATTGTGAGTGTGTTGAAGGATCTGTCATGCAGTTTAATTGTGGAGTGAATTATACGTACATCTAGTGGTGATGAGTTAAAACTCAGAAAGATTAAGTGATTTCATAGTAATTATAATTGTGAAAGGGTATAACAAAATACCAATTTAGAGGATAAGCAAGTGGCTTATCTCCTGCGGAGTAATCTACGTAGGTGTGTTCCTTGTAATGTGAGTGGAGAGTTTCTTTTCTGTCAGCAGGGCATATATGTTGAGATATGAATTTGAATCTGGTTGAGAAAGTTGACTTGAGTGTTAAGAGAATGAATGTGAGCTTAACGGATGATTGAGGTATTTTTATGGTTTGCAATGTATGAGCTTGAGAACAATTTTCGTTGTATTGACTGCGGTATTATGATAGTAATAGAGTATGGATATTGTGAGTTATCGAGTGTTTTAATTTATGTTTTTGAGCCAAGTGGAAGAGCCTGCTATTGACAATTCAATTCATGGTTATATGTTAAATTTTAGTTTTGGTCTGAGGCATACTTGTGAATTAGTTATGACTTGCAGAGGTTGAGATCAAGGATGACTCGAGTACTGCAATTTCCTAAATATGGGTTATATTGCGCTTTATGAGTATATGGATCATGGGATGAGTGAGTTGTTATTTGTGAATGATGTAGTGCGCACGGAGTATGAATTTGATCATTGGTGTTAAGGCAGGATTACCTCTTTGAGTGTTGCTGTGATAATGGGGCACGTGTCTTTCAGCCCATTTGGGCGGTGCAATTTAGATTTAAGCAAAGTGGGTAACTCTCGAGAAGGTGCTAATAGATTCAAAAATGTATAAGTAGCAATTGAAAATCTTTCGGATTCGTATATCGCTAGAATCAGTGATTTAAATTGGATGTGGTAATTCTGTATGACTATGGATTATACATTTCAGTCAAGAAAGGGAAGAGGAAATGTTTTTTTAAATTTCACATAAGGTCTTTCCAAGTGGATGTCTCGGTTATGGTATTTTGGGGTGCTTAAGAAGAATACAACGGCTTATGGGCCTTAGGGCGGTGTGGTTTTATGTTAGGATGTCGTATAGTGAGATTTGGGTAAGGATCGTAGTGATCTGACAAGGAAAAGTGTCAACTTGAGGGTAATTCAGAAGAAACTCGGAGAAAATAGGACAACTGGGTAGTAGGCTAGACCAGTATGGTAATGGTATGCTTGGTTCCTTTGGGTGATTAGGATATGGTGAGGCTCTACAGATGTTTTGGTGACATGCGTGGCTTGGTTGAAATGGGTATTTTCTACCGGTGTGGGGAACGTGTTGTGTATTGTAATTTTCTCCTAGAAGGAAGGAAAAGGAAGGATTCTAACTGATCGGGTATACAATTTGCTAGTGACCCCAGAGTGTTAATGAGGTTCTTGTGTTTTCATATAATGGCCTAATAGAGGCGATACATAGAGTGAGACTGAGATTTGCATGTACAAGTATACGGTTCAGTTTTGAAGGGTTGGTCATGAATTCTTAGACAACATGGGTGGTTACAAATGACTAGATGAATAATATTACTACTTGGTATTGCATGAGAAGGGTGCATATTTCAGAAGGCGCATTGTGTTTTGACTTACGGATGTTCATCAATATTGCAGTACTCACATTGGTTGATAGACTGTTGATATTCAAATTATTGCTATGTGGCACGGGAGAATTATGGAAGTATTCCTCGTGGGATAATCGTGCATGAAAGATGTGTTAGACATTCGAATGCTAGAATTGGGATCAGTTATGATGATTCATGTGTCCTATAAATTTGGAAATTGGGAGTTCTCATAAGCATATTGTTTCAGGGTTGCGACCTGTTTGAGGTGAATATTTTAGTCAAAATCATTGGAGGCACTAGTTGCTCTAATTAATTGTGATAGCTACGCACTATGAGTGTGCATATATGTGAGATTCGAGCCCATGTGTGGGCATTGGGGCAAGTATTCATACTCGAAAGAATGCTTAGACTATGATATGCCTAGAGTTGACTGTTAAGCATAAAATTATAACATTTCTCGTATTCGTACCTTGTGGAGAACTATCTGGGCTATACTTGAGGTTATAAAGAGGCTAATTCCCTAGGAAAGCTTGGTAGTTACTATTTATGCATTAACTTGCCGATTTGAGTTGTGATAGCAGACTTTGCACATACCTACATTATGGCGTGTTATTTATACCAGTCCAGGAGCATGAGAATCTTATTTTATTATCATATACATGTGTACTTGTTTAATTGCTCATGTATGATATGTTGGGACTGGAGGCATGTGACCATGTTGTGCGGTTGATGTTAGTGTGAGCTCTAGAAGAGCTGGTTACCATTGCTAGATTCGTGTGTCTTGGTTATACTATATATGATGAGCTTATAATATTGAAGTTGTGGTGGTGCTTGGTGAACTTTCAATACGGTTCTCTTCCTTGAGACATCTTCCATATTTGAGTAGACGGATTGCGCAGTTGTGGCTTGAGTTATATTGGTATGGCATGTCTGTGAGATAGTTGTGTTTAATAATATATGGTCATTGGACCTAGAATGGGTACTATCAGGTTTGATTACGGTATATTCGGGAGGATAATATTGAAAGTTGTCTTAGAAGATGATTATGGTTTTGGTTGGGACGAGAGAGATCCATGACTTGTTGATATGATAAGGGGTCATGAGATTTCTGCGTGTTCTTTTCATTATCAGCAGTGTATGAAGGTTTTGAAATGAGGTTTTGTTTGATATGGAGTTTAAAACCAGTACCGCATTGGTTTTGGAGTAGTTACTGTGATCAGGAATGGTGCTACGAGCATGCAAGTTGTGTCGTATGTTATGTGATTATATTCATGGTTATGGTTATGGCTTGATATAGCTTGTTCAGACTTATACAGTGTGTAACTGTGAGATTCGGGTCTATTAAGAAATTCTGAATGTTGGGACTTGAATTACAAGGTTGTTGGCTAAGATTAAATTAATAATTTTCAATTGTGTTGTGTTGTCAGGTCTATATAGAATAGGGTGGCGTGAGGTCACCCCCGGGTACGTGCGTGGTAAGATGGAATAGTGAGTTGATGGCTTGGAAATAACTATTAGCACGTTCGAGGACGAACGTATGTTTAAGTGAGAGAGAATGTAACGAACCGACCGGTCATTTTGAGTGTTACAACCCCGTTCCCCTATTTACTGCTCAATTTGTGCTTTGCAGTTATCATATGACTTGTTGGGGTAATTGGTTCGGGTCCGGTGAGGTTTTGGAATGAATTGAAATACTTAGTTTCAAGGTTTAAAGTTTAAGTTGAAATAGATGACCGGATGTTGAGTATGTGTAAACGACCCCGAAATAGAGTTTTGATAATTCCAATAGCTCTGTATGATGATTTTGGACTTAGGAGCGTGTCCGAAAAATTATTTGGAGGTCTGTAGTAGAATTAGGCTTAAAAGGGCAAAAGTCGAATTTTTGGGAAGTTTGACCAAGGGGTTGAATTTTTGATATCGGGGTCGGAATCCGATTCTGGAAATTTGAAATAGCTTCGTTATGTCATTTATTACTTGTGTGCAAAATTTGAAGTCATTCCAGATTGATTTGATGTGTTTCGGCACAAGATATAGAATTTGAAAGTTCAAAGTTCATAGATTTTGATTTGAGGTGTGATTCGTCGTTTTGATGTTATTAGGTATGATTTGAGGCCTCGAATAGGTGTGTATTATGTTATGGGACTTGTTGGTATGTTCGGACGGGGTCTCGAGGGGCTCGGGCGTATTTCGGATTGATTTTGGATCATTTTTCTTCATGTTGTTATTGATGGTTGTTGTTGGTTCTGGTGTGACCGCACCTGCGGCTGGTTTGCGCAGGTGCGATGGTCGCAGAAGCTACAAAGGAGCCGCAGAAGCGGCCAGGGAGGCTTTGGACAGAGGCAGCGGATGCGGACATGAGGGCACATAAGCGTTTGCATAGAAGCGGTCCAACGAGCGCAGAAGCGCAACCGCAGATGCGGTTTGCACGTCGCAGAAGCGACCACAGTCGCAGATGCGAGCTTCATACGCAGGAGCGGAGGTCGCAGATGCGGCTATTCGACCGTAGATGCGGAAAACGCTGGACAGAACCTTTAAGTTCGGGGTTTCGCTATTTTTAGCCATTTTCGGATTTTGGAGCTCGATTTGGGCGATTTTGGAGAGGAATGTTTCCACACAACTTGGGGTAAATGTTCTTGACTCCCTTGTGTGATTATATTTCATGAGTTAATCTTCGTTTTCGGCATTAGATTATTGATTTTTCAAGAGAAATCAGAGGAATTTTCTATAATTTCATACAATGCATTTTCGAGATTTGAACGCCGATTCGGAGTCAGATTTGGGTGAAATTAGGATGGTTGAACTCGTAATTGAATGGGTTGTAAGATTTATTGAGTTTCGTCGGATTTCGAGACGTGGTCCCCACCGTCGAATTTTCGAGCACAATTGGGAATTTTCATAAATTGTTAATTTGTAAGTATTGGAGTATATTATGATTTATTTGCACGTTGTTTGAATAGATACGGATCGTTTGGTTTGAATTGAGGAGATAGGAAGCGTTCGGAAGTTGATACGCGTAGAATAAAATTTTTGGAGCATTGTTTAGCTTGCTCGACATTGGATTAGTCTGGTTCGAGGTAAGTAACTCTTCTAATCTTGGAGCTGAGGGTATGAACCCTGACTATACGTGTTATGTGTTTGGTGTTGAGGTAACGCACATGCTAGGTTACGGGCGTGCACCGTGTGAACTGTGACTCCGTTATTTCTGCGGTACTGTGTAGTTACCTGAACTTATCTTACCACTGTGTAGTTACCTCAACTTATCTGTAATCATGAAATCTCTACGTACTAGAGTTACCGAGCTGTGATTCATGTTAGAAGCCATGTCTAGTCTATATGTTTATTTTGTTGGGACCCATTGAGGTCATTATTGCTGATGAGTTATTTGTTTACATTTCAATGCCATACTTAGTTATATTCATTCATTGCATATCATATCTCAGTCTATGTTGTTATTTATTGATACATCATATCATCATTTCCGGGCAAGTTTCATGACATTGTGAGCCCGTGAGAGAGAGACTGGAGAGATTGATGATTGAGTGAGGTCGAGTGCCTGATTATGAGTGACATTTAAGGGATCGGGCTCTATGTCGCAGTGGTTATACTGATTTATGATAGCGCTTGGGCTGAAGGAGCCCCTCCGGAGTCTGCACACACCCCTAGTTAGCGCAGTTTATTTATATTGAGGTATGGATCTTCCCTGGACATGGATCTTGTCCGAAGCATTTATACCTGGGGATGGATCTTCCCCACGGGCTCAATTGGCCCTACTCGGTACTGAGTGACTGATGATGAGTTGATGTGTATATTCCGGGATGGATCTTCCCTGGGCCGAATTGGCCATATACAATACAGAGTGATTGAGCATGATGAGTGGAATGTGTAAGATAGTGCGATTGATTACTCTGAGAGTGCGAGTACATGAGTTCATCTTTGTGATACATTGCATTTACATGAACACATGACATACAGGTATAGAGATGTGTTATTCTCATGTTGTACAGTATCACGTCATTCATGACTTCTCACACATATTGGCCTATGGGCGTAGTGATGCATTTTTCCACTGGCTATCTGGAAATAAAATGAAACATCTTATTTATTATTGAAAGGATTTTTGGGAGAATTATCGTTTTCAAACTTACTTATATTTTTGGCAACTTTGGTAAATGACTTGGGATTTTCACTGATACACTTGAAAGGCAGAACTATTTTCATAAATCATGATTTAGCTGAGCATTTATTCTTTGAGTTACTTCTTTTATTACTTGATTTATGTTGTTATGAACTGTTGTTGGTTATTGGAGTTTGACTCTGACCTTGGTACAAGCTCGTCACTACTTTCAACCTATGGTTAGGTTTGTTACTTATTGATTATATGGGGTCAGTTTTACCCATACTATACTTCTGCACCTTGCGTGCAGATGTTGGCTGCTGATGTTGTTGTGTTCGTTGAGAGCTGGATCTGAAGATGTACCTGTCCGGTGGTAGCTGCCTCTTGTTCATGGTAGCCTTAGATTCATAAAACTCTGTTATGTACTTTTCAAACATATGATATATTTATTTTATACCAACTTTGTAAATTTTATTTTTAGATGCTCGTGATTTGTACTACCAGCCCTTGGGGAAGGTATAAGATTTAGATAATCTCTTCTATTTAATTATTTCATTAAATTCATTGGAATTGGATATTGTTAATTGGCTTACCTAGCGGGTTGGGGTTAGGTGCCATCACGACGAGTTAGATTTTGGGTCGTGACAGTTTTATATGATATTCCTTATTAATTTAAGATTGACACTTGACATTTTCTGAGATGTTAAGGTAGAATACAAGATCTAGAAATTCATGTTTTAAAAGAAGTAATTGGAAGATTATGTAATTTGCAGATTTACCCCATCGATGTCGTATGCTTCATACATGCATTTGTTTTATTATATTGCTTTAGTTGGACCTAGTAAGTGTCTATGTCAATCACTCGTTATTACCTCTACGGGGTTAGGCTAGATACTTACCAGGTACGCGTTGATTTATGTACTCATGTTGCACTTATGCACTAAATATACAAGATCTGACGGGTTCATTTGATGATCACCTTGGCGCGTAGGCGAACCTGTTGAGCAGACTTCATGTGAGCTACATTTCAGGCTACACATCGCAATCCACCGAGTCTCCATTGTACTAATTATTTTATTCTTTCTTATTACATCCAGGACGGATGTTGTATTGTTATTGTACTCCTTAGAAAATACTCATGCACTTGTGACACTGGATTTTTGGGGTTCATACTAGTGGTTCATTATTGTTGTTTTCGTAGTTATTATCATTTTACACTATAAATTCCATTTTATACTATTTAAGTAATGGAGATTATGATTTTAAAAGTAATAAAATGAGAAAATAAATTGATAAATCAACATTGGCTTGCCTGACGGTGGCGTTAGGTGCCATCACGACCTATAGTGGATTTTGGGTCGTGACAGCTTGGTATCAGAGCCTTAGGTTCACTTGGGTCTCATGAGTGATGAGCAAGTCTAGTAGAGTCTTGCTGATCAGTACGGAGATGTCTGTACTTATCTTCGAGAGGCTACAAGACTGTTAGGAGCACTTCCGTTCTTGATTTCATCATCGTGCAGTTTGATTCCATTGAGGCTTGTGCCTTTATTTCCTTCCTACTCAATCTTATGCGACGTGAAGTGCTTGATGTCAATTGGACGTCTAGGAGTTGTATTGGTACTGCAGACGTGGTGTTGGATGTTTTTCCCTGCGTGTTCGGGTAGCCTATTATCGTCATCTTACGGAAGGGTATTCTATCATTTCAGTTCTGTATATGTACTTCATATGGTTTTGAGTCTATGCACGGATTGCTATGATATTCATGAGTTGTTATCGCCCCGTGTTGGTGTAATGGTAGAGTGTTTATTTATGGATCGCGACAGTGAATGGCTCGACAGGAGGATTTCTCAGTGCATGATTTAGAGATTCAGCATTTAATTCCAGCAAAGGAAAGGCAATCGGACTATGGATGTTCAAGTTTTGGTTGATGGAGTAACGAGACTTGGTATCTTCAAGCATGGTGAAATTTTCATTGTGATACGGTGTCGTCGTCCCTTTTTGAACGCATTAAGGATTCGCTGGTGTTATGGTCTTCTTTGATTTTTTTTCTTCAAGGCAGGGTGTTGTGAAATGGTGCCTAAGACGCGGTTGTCAGAGATAGCGGTGTGTAGCGATTCCGAATCGAATTGCAAATTCTAATGTTGATGGCTCGGGAAAGATGATTTTCGAGGAGGTTTAGAGTTGGTAGTAATTCATTAGTTCAGATGCTACAGATATGGATTTGGTATGAGGTAGTAGTTGGTCAGCCAAAGTATGAGGGAGGACATGGCGGGAAGTGTTTCGCAGTAGTTGAATTACTAGTAGGTCAATTATGGACAACAGATGTCGAGAAGTTTCTTAAAGGAGATTGTTTAATTGAAGTAAGAGGGGCAGAATAGCATATGGATTTTGTGGTAGGATAGCCGTGTGCCTTGAGGAAGTGTAGAACAGTTTGGGAATCATGGTGGAAGGTTATTTGGTCTACAGATTTTATTTGGAATGGTGGTTACTGTACGGAGAAAAGAGTTTGCTTGAAATGAAGAGGGGGTGGATATTTGATTATAGTTTAAGATGCAACATGACTTGAGCTTGGAAGGTATTGTTGAACTTTCAGTTGATGTCAATGGGGAATGAACGGACTCGTACAACTGGTGGATAAGACAATTATATAAGCATAGAAAGTCAATAAGAACATTATTAAACAATAAATATACAAAAGATAATATGATAACTAGAAAAAAATTAAAAAGACAAAGTCGGACATATTTGAATAACTAATCTTGCAAAATAATTAGTATAAGACCATAAGTATATTACTTACTTAGAATGTAATAAGAAATTTTCGTCAGCAAGCCGATTTGGATTAATTGTTAAATAGGTGAAAATTTTATTCGATAATTTTGACATGGATAGTATGAGTTTAGACTTGAGCAAATGCTCTTCTTGTTTATAATGGTCGGCAAACAACGAGAAATAACTTACTATCCGCAGAAGAAGCACAAATGAATCTATATCTTGTGGTGACAAGATAAGCAATAAGCAATTAAATTGAAAATAAGTACAACCAAGATGAAGATAAAGAAATTTAATGAGCCAAACTTTTTTTTGGGGCAAAAATGTTTTTGTTTGGCCAAAAGTGCTTTTTGACAAAAATTGAGGTGTTTGGCCAAGCTTTTAAGAGGAAAAAAATGTTTTTGAGGAGAAGCATGCCATAAAACACTTTTCTGATAAGTACTTTTGAGAAAAATACACAAGCAGTTTTCAAAAGCTTGACCAAATAGTGATTACTGCTCAAAAATATTTTTCAAATTAATTAGCAAAACACAAAGTTAAAATTACTTTTGTTGAAAAGCACTTTTGAAAAAATGATCTGACAAGCTATTTATGTCCTCGTAGAACATCTCGGACTTCTTGAGGGTTAAACAATCTGCTCCGTTTTCCGGGGTATTGAACTGATTCCAAGCGAACTATTTCTCTTCCCATATCTCGCAGTAGATCATGCATCTCTATAGGCCTTGTACTTTGGAGCAAGCATTTTCGGACCAAAGTTGCAATTGCACTTTCAGAAAGAAAAAAAAGTGCAATATTCGATTTGAGCATTTTCGAATATCCATCTCTATAGGCCTTAGTTTTGAGAATTTGTTGAAGAAGCTTCTGTTGTAGCTTGACTAGACCAAATTCTTCAGTTTCTGATCTAACGTCTGAAAGGAAGCAACTACCATGGAAGTGTCGAAATATTCGATTGTAGATAGCTTTTGCCAGAGTTGTTTTTCGATTTCCACCAACATCATATATACCAACCATGCGAACTTTATCTTCACTTGCACATTGCAATAACAACTCTATATCTTTGACACGAGAATCTACTCCAATTGGGTACCAAGCAACATCTAAAGGTGTCTGGTTGGTCACTTGTTGCACAATACATTCAATAAACTTTGACTCATGCCTGCATATTTTGTTTATACACAAGGGTAAATATCGAATAAAATTAAATTGTACCCGTCAGCAACATTTCGCAAATCCCATCCACATAAATTTGCAGCTTCAGTAAGTCTCCATTTCTCCATTCTTTGTGCCCCAAATGATCGTTCCTTGTGTTTAGCCAAAGCTTCACCAAATAACCCAGTTTGCCTTCGTACTTCAGAAGGATCAACATTATAGAAAATAGGCAAAACCATATGCTTTAATTTCTCTTTGCATTATATTCGAGAATTTTAACTAGTTCTTCAAGACACCAACTAGAAGATGCATAATTTCTTGAGAAAACTACAATGGAAATCCTCAATTGCTTTCTCTAGTTCTCTTGATATCACGTCACCTTTTCTCAATTCTTCATCATCAATGAAGGTATTATTTACAACATCACACAATTTGGAATAAAGATGACTAGTGAAGGATTTTCGGGTATCTTCACCTCTAAAACTCAAGAATACATCATAGGAGAAGTGGGAAGATGTAGATGATTCTCCTCCTTGGATAATTAGAGTATCCATTTCATGATATGCAAGAATAAAGGGATGAATATTTAGTGAATTTGTTAAAGGAAAGAGAGCTGAGATGTTGATGAGTATTCTCCTTGAATATATATACGCACAGCTTTTTTTGTTTTTCCCGGAAACTTGAATTTCGGTCAACTTATATGTGACACCTGCAGGGAAGGGTTAACTGAAATAGAAGGGAACTTACCAAGAAGACATTTCTTAGGTCAAAGTTACTGTTGTCACGTTTTCCATTTTATCCTTTTCTAGTTATTTATTTATTTATTCGAAAGGGGCCTTGGAGTAGCGGTAAAAGTTGTCAAAGTGTGACATGTAAGTTACGGATTCAAGCCGCCATTAATACTTATATTTGGGTGAATGCGAGATGCACTTTAGTTATTCATTTATTTATATATGTTTCTGCGCTTGGTTATAGAAATTAGTATTAGATAATACATACACCTTGAAATTTTTTTTTCTTGTAAAAAATTGACGATATACGATTTTGACAAGTTCCTAAAGTTAAAATTTTGAAATAAAATAAAATAACGAAATTTAGGGCCGTTACAAAACATTTATGAAATTTACAAAGTGTCTAATTTTTTAAGACTTATTTAAGCTCTTACCACGCGTTTTGCAAATTTTCAAGCAATATCGATTTTTACTCATTTCTGCCGGTTTCAAAATTTTCATTCAACCTAATATCTCTTTTGCTCTCATTTGCGGCCATGGATTTGAACGGCGAAGTGTTGAAGTTATGCTAGCTCCAGATCATTTTCCTTTTAAAAAATAATCCATTTCCCTAATCATGCCACCAAGGGCCAGTTCTAAACTTATTTACCCAATTTGTCTAAGTTTTCATATTTACAAAAAGTAACTATAAGTTTTTTATAATTTATATACAAATCTGGTCAAAATCTACAATTTATCTACAAGTTAAATACATATTTTTTGTATAGAATCCGGTAAAAGAACCGCAAGCTCGGTCAGAATGAGTTTAAAAAAATGTGAATCTTGACCAAAGAAAATTACTACTAAAATTCTGGTTCTTACCACCGAAATTTCTTCAGATTTTTTTTTTTATGGATTTATGTGAATTTCGCAAATCGTATCCTGTTTTAGTGGAACGAGGAAAACTGGAAAAGTAATATATATTAATGATCAATACTCAATAGTATGAAAATATTCAATATTTGTTACTTTTTGAAATTTCCTTGAGTCGAGTGCTTTATCGAAAACAGTTTCTCTATCTCGAAAATAGTTTTTCTACTTTCAAGATAGGAGTAACTTCTGCATACATATCACCTTCCTCAGAACCCAAGAACCCACATGTAAACCCACATGTAAAATTATACTACTTCTTCCGTTCACTTTTACTTGTCCACCGTTGACTTTGCACACCCCTTAAGAATAATAAATAAAGTGTATAATTTATCATGATATCCATATTAATTGGTGTATAGATTTAGAAAATGATCTGGAATGAGTAATTAATGCTAAGTGTAAAACAGAAAAAATAAATTATTTTTCTCTTGATATGCGAAAAATGATAAATAAAAATAAAAATTTATTTTTGAAATACTTAACAACTAAAAGTGCAAGGTAATATGTTATTGTTATCTTTTGGAATTCAACATCACATTGCACGTCAACTCGTCAAAATCTTTAAGGAAAATATTGACAATCCCAAGTTCTTCTACCCCATTAAGAAGAAATATTTGTTGCAATTAAATCGTTGTTGGTTGATTGAGGCTTAAATT
>AWOL01S0142266.1:0-10539 GCA_000715115.1 Nicotiana otophora
CGGGTGGATTGTTTGGTGGAATAAGGGTAAACTATAATAGTGTCATTGTGATATGGTGGGACCGGGTTGCACGCCACAACACTTTTATTTATATTCACTGTTGTTTATGCTATTATTAGGAAATAAGGGAGAAATATGAGATGTACGGTGGGATCGGGTTGCGCGCCACAACAACCAATGCATTTATGCTTTCCTTGAACTGTGTTAGCTTTACGGTATCCTTTATTGCACTTAAGGATTGGAAAATTCTGAACGTTGTTGACTTATTTCCGAGAATTGCAGTTATTTCTTGCAAGTTACTGCTTATTTTTATTCTGTCTTCCTTTTCTGCTTTTATCATATATACTGCATACAGGTTGTAGTGTGAGTGACCCGCTGTAGCCTCGTCACTACTTTGTCGAGGTTAGGCCCGGCAATTACCAGTACATGAGGTCGGTTGTACTGATACTGCACTTTGCATTTCCTGTGCAGATTTTGGTGCAGGTCCGAGCTGATCGCGAGGTTGGCTGCAGGATTTATCTGATAGGAGACCCAAGGTAGATCTACCGGCGTCGGCAGACCCTAGCGCCCCTTCTATACATTACACTTTACTGTTTCTTTCATTTCGAAAACAATTGTATCTCTTTCAGACATTTACTTGTAGTGAAATCTTAGAAGTTCGTGAATTGTGACTCTAGATCCGGGTAATAGCATATATATATATATCGAAGCTGTTATATATAATTCAGCACTCGTTGTAACTCGTTATAGCTTATTTGTTGTTAATTACTGAAATGTAAAAGAATTGGCTTAATGATTCTCTAACGTTGGCTTGCCTAGCAAATAAAATGTTATGTTCCATCACGGTCCCGACGGTGGAAATTCCGGATCGTGACAGTACAACTCGTCACTAACTCGATCAAACCTATTATCTTGGTTCATATTCATGGTTGTTGTATTTGTGTTATGTTTATTTGGATTCATATTTTCTTGCACCACCAAATTTTCTTGGTTTGAATCCATTTTTAGATAAGGAGAAAGTGTCCCCTTTGACTTGGTTTGATAAGGAGGAAGTATTGACACTACTAACTAAATCGTATACCGTATCTTTTTTTAAGAAAATACAATAATTTGCTATACACATAAAGAAAATACAAATATAATGCAAAGACTCTTCCGTTACCGCCATTTAATTTTCTCATAGTTCAATGCTTGGGAATAGGAAGAGCCTCTCCACGTTTAATGTTGTGTTTTGGAGGAAAAATTGTAGGCTAAATAGTTAGGGGGTCTTTGATGTCATTTCACTCGTGTGGGCACAGTTGGGTCACTAAAGTTGGGCCGTTTAGCATCACTCTTTCCTCAAATTAAGCAGTAAATGCATAACCACGTTTGGAAAGAGCAATTTACTTAAGCTCCTGTCAGATATCCATATGACTAACTAGTTATCAGCCTCATTTAAGTTGTGGCTGTGGAAAAAGCATGAGAATAAAAGCAAAGGAAAGTGGTTTTTGTTATAAGGAATATCAAATTATGGTGGATGTCTACTCTTCCTCCATGATCTTCATCTCAAATACTTAATGACATATTTTCTATGTTTAATGACATATTCAATGACATATTTGTTTCACTTTTCATGCCTATATAAAGGCCTTATAATAGATATGAAAATACACACAACTGAAGAAGAAATAAGAATCTCTCCTCTCTTTCTCTTTATATCTCTTAGCTTGTTTTTTCTTATTCCATATTGTTACTTTGAGTTATATTTTATAATACGTTATCAGCACGAGACTCTACCGTATCAAGAATCTCTTTGAGAAGGCTAAGGTATAACTTTTTTTCTCTTTTAATTATGACTGATATTATGAAAAGAAAGTTCGTTGCCCTTGAAATTTCGGGCAAAAACTATATAACATGGGTGTTAGATGCTGAAATTCATTTAGATACAATGGGTCTTGGAGACGCCATTAAAGACAAAAATAAAGCATCTACCCAAGACTGTGCTAAGGCCTTGATTTTCTTGCATCATCACCTTGATGAAGGGTTGAAGATAGAATATCTCACAGTCAAAGATCCACTTGTTTTGTGAAATGGCTTAAAGGAAAGATATGACAACTTAAAGTTGGTCACTATTCCACAAGCACGATATGATTGGGCTCATCTGAGGCTCCAAGACTTTAAGTCTGTTTCTGAATATAATTCTGCGATGTTCAGAATTACTTCTAAATTGAAACTCTGTGGAGATACTATCACTGATTATGATATGCTTGAAAAAAACGTTCACAACATTTTATGCCTCCAATATGGTCTTGCAACAGCAGTACCGAGAGAAATGTTTCAAGAAGTATTATGAGTTGATTTCTCTTCTTCTTATGGCTGAACGAAACAATGACTTTCTCATAAGAAATCACGAAAATCAACCCACTGGGTCTACACCATTGCCTGAAGTGAATGAGGTGTATTCTCATTATTCTAAGCATGGAAAAGGTCATGGCCCTGCTTGTGGTCGTGGTTGTGGCCGTGGTCGTGGCCAAGGAAGAAATTTTTCTGGTGTTAATCACCCCCAAAGAAAAATAACCACCAAAAGTGGAAAGGGCCAAGGGCAAATAGTTCAGAAACTGAATATTATCGCTGCGGTGGAAAAGGGCATTGGGCAACTATTTGTCGCATACCAAAACATTTGGTTGAGATTTATCAAACATCTCTAAAGAATAAAGCTCCTGAAGCTAATTTTGTTTATTACAATGAATTTGACATCACCCACATGGATGTGGCAGATGTTTTTGAGCACCCTGATGGAAAAATAAACCACTCAATCGGTGATGGATCTATGGTTAAAGATGATTGAGCAGTTTGATTTTTATGTTTTCCTATTCGTAGTATCTAATGAATAAACATCTTGAAATTTTTATTGCACTTAATAATACTTCTTATGTAGTTTTTAAAAATATATGTATTTCCTAAATTTCATAAATTTCAGTAATATCTAAGTAATTAATATCCTAGTCTCACTGATCTTTTAATGCATTTTGATTTTTCTTTACGTTACTTTAATTCTATTTAAGAAGAGGTTTACAAGCACCCTGGAATAACTTTTGTTACTTCACCCTTAATTTTTTTCATGTACATGGATGAAATATTATGAATAAAGAAAAGAGAAGCAGCTAAGTATGTTCTTTTCTTACACAGATCAATTGTTTTTCACACAATGTATAGGCAAATGCAAATAACTTATACATGTAAATAAATTTGTTGTAGTTGTATTAGTCATATGTGTAATGTACTTATAATTGTATTATTTTTTCTGCGTAATTATTTGTATAATAATTAGAATTTGCTAGAAAATACATTAAAAGGTCACTATTGAATTATTGGTTTAACTTTATTTCTTTTCCTTTTTCTTTAAAAATACTAATATTTATTCATATACTTCTTTTGTATGTCAAACCATGGGAAGCAAATATGGATATCTTTCAAAGAAAACTTGGATCAAAGTTCAATTGTAAAAATATTTGCTTAATTGATTTATGTACAACACATACAATATTCAAAGAGAAGAAATATTTCTCTCATTTAAGTATGTGTAAGGCAGATGTTATTACAATTTCTGGTAGTAGTAATCTAATTGAAGGCTCTGGAAAAGCTAATATAACTCTATCTAAGGGAACAATACTTATCATAGAGAATGCAATGTTCTCCTCCAAGTCCAAGAGGAACTTGTTGAGTTTTAAAGATATCCGTCGAAATGAATTTCATATTGAGATAATAGATGAGAATAATCTCGAATATCTCATCATTACCAAGAATGTCTCTGGCCAGAAAAGGGTTATTTAGAAGTTACCATCTTTATCTTGTGGCCTGTATTGGACAAGAATTAGTGCAATTGAGGCACATTCTATCGTAAACCAAAAGGTTCCTAATTCCAATACTTTTGTACTTTGGCATGATCGATTGTGACATCTTGCATCAATTATGATGAGACGAATTATAGATAACTCAAATGGGAATTCATTAAAGAATTTAAAGATTCTTTTAAATAATGAGTTTTCTTGCACTTCTTGGTATCAAGGCAAGTTGATTATTAGACCATTACCAACAAAGGTTGGGATTGAGTCCCCTGCGTTTTTGGAATGTATACAAGGGGATATTTGTGGACCTATTCACCCACCTAGTGGGTCGTTTAGATATTTTATGGTCTTAATAGATGCATCTTATAGATAGTCTTATGTGTGCCTATTGTCATCTCGCAACCTGGCGTTTGCAAAACTAATGGCACAAATAATTCGATTACGGGCACAGTTTCCCGATAATCCAGTTAAATCTATTCGACTAGATAATGTTGCTGAGTTTTCATCCCAAGCATTTAGTGATTATTTCTTATTAATTGGGATAAAAGTGGAACATCCTGTAGCTCATGTTCACACACAAAATGGCCTTCCAGATTCTTTGATTAAACGTCTGCAATTGATAGCAAGACCATTACTCATGAAAATGAAATTACCCACTTCTGTTTGGGATCATGCCATTTTTGCATGCAGCAATACTAATTCGTCTCAGACCGATAAATTATCATAAATATTTCCCATTACAATTAGTTTTGGGTCATGAACCTAATATATCTCATCTAAGAATTTTTGGATGCGCTATATATATACCTGTAGAACCGCCTTATCGCACCAAGATGGGTCCCCAAAGAAGGTTAGGAATATATGTTGGGTTTGAACCGCCCTCAATTATTCGCTACCTTGAAACATTAATGGGAGATTTGTTCACTGCTCGATTTGCAGATTGTCGATTCGATGAGGCATTTTTCCCAAAATTAGGGGGAGAAATTAGTGAAACCAAACGTGAAATTTTGTGAAAAAATACATCATTGTCTCATCTTGATCCACGTGCCTCTATTTGTGAAAAAGAGGTGCAAAAGATTATCCATCTGCAGAAAATAACAAATTAAATGCCAGATGCATTTACGGATCTGAAAAGAATAACGAAATCACATATCCCAGCAGAGAATGTTCCAATCCGTATTGATGTCCCTGTTGGACAATCTTCTAGTGTCATAGCTAATGAGTCAAAAGCACGCCTAAAGCGTTGCAGATCGTTGGGTTCTAAGGATCAAAATCCTAGAAAAAGGAAAATAAATGACCAAGATGACACTACGAATGAGTCTCATACAGAAACCCATGATTTAACCAATCCTGAAATTCATGAGGAAATCAATGAGCCCGAGACTCAAGAAAATAAGGAACTATCAATAAACCCAATCGATATTGAAACAGATTTGAATCGATTAAATATAGTTGTGAATTATGTATTTGCATATAATGTTGCATCTAGCATTATGCAAGATAATGAGGATCTTGAACCTCAATCGGTTGGAGAATGTCGACAAAGACGTGATTGGGAAAAATGGCAAGAAGCAATCCAATCTAAGTTGGATTCACTTGGGAAACGTGAAATTTTTGGGTCTGTAGTCAAAACACCTAATGGTTTAAACCCGTTGGCTATAAATGGGTTTTTGTACGTAAAAGGAATGAGAAAAATGAGGTACAAAGATATAAGGCACGCTTTGTTGCACAAGGATTTTCACAAAGGCCTGGTGTCGATTATGAAGAGACGTATTCTCCTGTTATGGATGCTATAACGTTCTGTTATCTCATTAGTCTTGCTATCCATGAAAAGCTTGACATGCATTTAATGGATGTGGTTACAACCTACCTTTACGGCTCACTTGCTAATGAGATATACATGAAAATTCCCGATAGATTTAAAATGCCTGAGGCACATAATTCAAAGTCCAGGGAAATATTTTCAATCAAATTGCAAAGATCTTTGTATGGTCTAAAGCAATCAGGAAGAATGTGGTATAACCGCTTTAGTGAATATTTATTAAAGGGAGGCTATATAAATGATGCCATTTGTCCATGTGTTTTGATAAAGAAAACAACATCGAAGTTTGTTGTACTTGCTGTATATGTTGATGACATAAACCTTATTGGAACTCCTACAGAACTACAAAAGACAATTGATTATTTAAATAAGAAATTCGAGATGAAAGATCTCGAAAGACAAAATAATGTCTCGGTTTGCAAATTGAACATTTGGCAAACGAGATTTTTGTTCACCAATCTGCCTACATAGAAAAGGTATTGAAACGATTTTACATGGATGGAGCACATCTATTAAGTACTCTGATGGTTGTTCAATCACTTGATGTGAATAAGGACCCGTTCTGACCTCAAGAAAAGAATGAAGAGTTTCTTGGTCCTGAAGTACCATATCTTAGTGCAATTTGGTGCACTAACATATCTTGCTAATACTACAAGGCCTGACATAACTTTTTCAGTTAATGTCTTAGCAAGATATAGCTCTGCTCCTACAAGGAGACATTGGAATGGAATCAAACACATATTGCGGTATCTAAAAGGGACTACCGATATGGGCTTATTTTATGACAATGATTGCAGTCCCGATCTTGTTGGTTATGCCGATGCTGGGTATTTATCTTACCCACACAAGGCTCGATCTCAAACAGGCTATGTGTTTACATGTGGAGGCACTGCAATATCTTGGCGATCGACTAAGCAATCAATCGTGGCTACTTCATCTAATCATGCTGAGGCAATTGCTATTCATGAAGCAAGTCGAGAATGTGTATGGTTGAGGTCTGTAATACACTTTATTCGAGATAAATATGGTTTGAAGTGTGACAAACTACCCACAATTTTGTATGAAGACAATGCAGCAGGCATAGCTCAATTGAAGGGAGGATTCATAAAAAGAGATAGAACAAAGCACATTTCACCAAAGTTATTTTTCACATATGATCTTCAAAAGAATTATGATATCAGTGTGCAATAAATCCGTTCAAGTGATAATATGGCTGATTTATTTACCAAATCTCTATCGACGTCAACTTTCAAGAAACTAGTGTACAAGATTGGGATGCGAAGGCTCAAGGATAGGAATTGATGCTCTCATTAGGGGGAGTTAATACGCGATATACTCTTTTTTCCTTATAAGGTTTTGTCCCACTGGGTTTTTCTTGCAAAGTTTTTAATGAGGCAACCAAAATGCGTATTCCTAAACATGTGTACTCTTGTTTCTTCACTATGATTTTTTTTCTAATAAGTTTTTAACGACACATTATCTATGAACATCCAAGGAGGAGTGTTATAAGAAATATCAAATTATGGTGGATGTCTGCTCTTCCTCCATGATCTTCATCTCAAATACTTAATGACATATTCAATGACATATTTTCTTCACTTTTCATGCCTATATAAAGACCTTGTAATAGATAGGAAAATACACACAATTGAAGAAGAAATAAGAATTTATCCTCTCTCTATATATCTCTTACCTTGTTTTTTCTTGTTCCATATTGTTACTTTGAGTTATATTTTATACTCCCTCTGTTTCAATTTATGTGAACCTATTTCCTTTTTAGTCTGTGCCAAAAAGAATGACCTCTTTCTTTATTTGGAAACAATTTACCTTTATGCAATGATTTATAGCCACACAAAATATATGTGCCTCATTTTACACCACAAATTCAAAAGTCTACTCTCTTTTCTTAAACTCAGTGCCCAGTCAAATAGGTTCACATAAATTGAAACGGAGGGAGTAACAGTTTTCTTTAAAAGCTTGTATTAGAAAATTCAAGTGATACAAAAATTTGTTCATTTAACTATATTTGTGGACAGATAAATAAATTCTAGTAAATAACTTCATATCTCAATGTTATTTTGATAAGAAGATAACAAGTAATATAAAAACATATTAAATTACAGTTACACAATGAAAATAGGTGAATCCTTTACTTGTACCGGAAGAATGACTATTTACAAGAAAAGTTAACGTGGTTCCCGGGGAAAGAACGCAAATACAAAGACTTTACTTTCTACCTGAAAACTACTTCAACTGCTAGACCCTTATATAAATCTTAAGAAAATAAATAAAAAATATATATTTTTAGTCGCTTCCAAAAATAATAACTGACAAATAAGTTAAGACTAAGCCACTTAAAATGGAAACTGAACCTAATACATATGCAAAGGATTCTAAGCAACTTGATATAATGTCATGGCAAGACGAAGTCACAAAAGGGGTAGGTCTCGCTTGAAAAGGCCACATCTTTGTGTTAAGATTCATGCACTTGACCAATTAGCACGATGAATCTGTGATAAACTTGTACAATAAGCTAGAATCGATAGATAGAAGAATTTAAGTTGTAAGGCTTCTTAGCTAAGAGAAGAAAAATGAATTACTCAACAGTAATATTACATCTGGTCTGGAATATACAACTAATCCCTTACAACTAATACCAATATACACATGTGAGCTAACTGTGGTAGTTACTAACTATTAATTATTACAAATACACCCATAAATTTAACTTAACTATACTTCAATATTCTGCTACATCACTACTAATCTCATCACTCTCCCTCAAGCTGGAGGGTGCAATCTGTTGAACATTGATTTAAAAAACGTAATTCCTATTTAGTTGGGTAATTGACATATTTCAGGTTTAGTTGAGTCCAAGCATATCTTTATTAATGGCTTAGTGGGTAAATTAGTGATTAAGTTAGTGGGTCATGTTCGGACAGTTAGCTATTACTCAGTTAGAGTAAATCCCTATATAAAGGGAGCCATGTAGCTTTGTTTTCTATGAATCTACGTAACGTAAGGTTCTCTGCATTAAATAGTATTCTTCTATAATAGTTTTCTTGCTTCTTCTTCAGTTCTCCAACAATTCTTGGTATCAGAGCACTGAAAAGTGAGAGAGTGGAACTCCACAAATGACTAACCTTTTTTTTCTTTATCTTTTTCCAGGTTAGGTCAAACTGGGAAGGTAAAGTTTTCTACAAAGGAGTCAAAATTGAGGGAAAAGAATGGCTATTAATGGAGCATCCACCACATCTCAGCAACTAATTCCTATTTTTAATGGGGATAAATATGAACTTTGGAGCATAAAAATGAAGACTTTGTTCAAGTCTCAAGAATTGTGGGACTTAGTGGAGAATAGTTATGTTGAGGAAGATGAAGCTCAAAGACTACGAGAGAACAAAAAATAGGACACCAAGGCCTTATTTTACATCCAGCAAGTTATGCATGAGTCAATTTTCTCCAGAATTGCTGCTGCAGAGACCTCAAAGGAAGCATGGGAGATTCTGAAGAAAGAATTCCATGGCTCAACAAAGGTAATGACTGTCAAACTCCAGTCGCTCCGGCATGATTTTAAAAATTCAACGATGAACAGTAGTGAGTCTATGCAAGACTACTTATCTAGGGTGACTGCAATCATTAATCAAATGAAGGCATATGGTGAAAAAATTAGTAATGAAACTGTTGTCTCTAAAGTTCTGAGAAGTCTTAATAAACGATTGACCATGTTGTAGCTGCTATTGAGGAGTCCCATGATTTATCTACTTACAACTTTGACAAATTGATGAGTTTTTTGCAAGCTCATGAGGGTAGACTGAATGCCTCTCATGAGAAGGGTGAAGAGAAGGCCTTTCAAATGAAAGGGGAGTCTTCTTTTAAACGCAAATATGATGTTTCAAATGTTAGATGGCATGAAGGCAGAGGTGGTTTCTATGGCCGAGGTCATGGCAGAGGACGCGGTCAATTTAGTGGTAAGAACCGACAGATCAAGAGCACCATTCAATATCGCTATTGCAAAACGTTAGGCCACAAGGAATTTGATTGCTGGTCAAAACAAAAGGATGACCAAAAGCATGCAAATTTTACGGAGAAACCACAAGAGGAGAGTAATTTATTCATGGCTCGCTCTTTTGTAGGTATTGATTTGAATGATGTATGGTTCATTGCCAGTAGTTGCTCTAACCATATGTCTGGTAGAAGATCATTGTTCAAAGAGCTTGATGGATCGTAGATTTCAGAAGTTCGGCTAGGAAATGATAAAGCAATGAAAGCCGAAGGGAAAGGTACAATTGGCTTAAAAACTTTTCAAGGTAATATTAAACTTATCTATGATGTGAAGTATGCCCCTTGTTTAGCTCATAACCTGTTGAGTGTTGGGAAATTGATGACTTGTGGATACTCTATTCTGTTTGATGACAATGTTTGTAGCATTCAAGATAAAAATCAGGTCAAAAAATTTTTAATGTTCAAATGACTCGGAACAAAATGTTTCCTCTCGAAGTTTCTGATGTTAAAAATTGTGCATTAGTTACCAAAGGTGGTATAGAAGCTAACTTGTGGAATTTGCGGTATGGTCATTTGAATATAAAGGAGTTGCAATTATTATGTCATAGAAATATGCTTCTTGGTTTGCCTGAAATTGATGCTCTTGAATTCTATGAAAGATGTGTGTATGGGAAGCAAAATAGAAACTCATTCCCTGTAGGCAAGTCCTAGAGAGCTTCTATTTGTCTTGAGTGGTGCATGCTGATTTGTGCGGTCCTATGAGTGTTGAGGCCTTAGGTGGTGTCACGACCCAAACTAATCCCTGTCGTGATGGTGCTTATGGTGGAACTAGGCAAGCCGACTCATTCCAAAACAAACCGATATTTTCATTTCAAGGATAATTTC
>AWOL01S0142320.1:0-17430 GCA_000715115.1 Nicotiana otophora
AATTGTTTGAATTGTAGTTTATTTATTTCAGATATTTATTATTATTCCTCATTGATAGGCTTAGACTAGGTGCCATCACGACATCCTACGGAGGGAATTTGGGGTCGTGACATTTACAGTCTCTGCTTTTGTCAATTTTGAAACTATTGGTAGTACTTGACATAAATTACCTTCCAAACCATTAATTTTTCACCAAACGGTTCATTAATATCCAATATATCTTTAGAACTCCGGGCAATTATTTCGATTGTTTGATATTTAGCCATAAGTGCTCCATCCCTGTCACGACCCAAAATTCCACCACAGGCTTCGTAATGGCACCTAGTCTCTAAGATTAGGTAAGCCGATTTCTATCATATTTTGATGCCATTTTTTTTAATTAAATAAATAACCAAAACAAACAGCGGAACAAATATGAATGTACAACCTCACAAGACTGGTAGTACTGAGTAACGAACTCTAACTGAATACATGGAATGATTACGAGGACCGAATATATAATACTGTTTGATTAACAATTAACAGTACAAAGAAATAAAAAGACTCCAAGGGACTGCGACGACCAAGCAGCTCTACCTTGAATCCTTACAATTCCGCTTTAACTCTGCTCAAGTCCGATATCTCCAATACCTAGTTCTGCACAAAAATATGCAGAAGTGTAGTATAAGTACACCACGGTCAGTACCCAGTAAGTATCAAGACTAACCTCAATGGAGTAGAGACGAGATATAGTCAAATCACTAGTCAAATAATCTGTGCAATATAGCATACGAAAATAATAGAAAATAAATAACAATAAGGGCAACACCAATCAACTAGTGATTTAAACAGCAAGGCAACAGGAACATCATAAATATTACTCAACGAATAATAAACACAGGTACAACCAATTAATCAAGTCTTTCAAATATACATCTTGTATCTATAAGTCTTTCAATGAGAGTCTCTAGAATATAATCCTTTTATATCTCAAATATACTTTCTTCAAATAAATATATCTTTCAAATAGAATTCTTTCAAATAAATCTCTTTTAAATATAAATCTTTCCAATAACTATCTTTCGAATATAATTTCTTCAAGTAAATATCTTTCAAATATAATTCTTTCACGTAATAACTTTCAAATATAATTCTTTCAAGTAGATAACTTTCAAATATAATTCTTTCAAGTAAATATCTTTCAAATATAATTCTTTCGAGTAAATATCTTTCAAATATAATTCTTTCAAGTAAAAGTCACCATGTGACGCCTCATTTAACGTTCATGGCGTGAGAAATATATACAACACAACATATCAAATGACACGGCAATACCTTCGTGCACTTGTCTCATTCTCACCCAAAATATATATATCTCTATATATATATATATGTAGATCAAATCAATTGGCACGGCAACACCCTTCGTGCATTTATATCTTTCTCACAATACATCCATACAACAGTACCAACTAAGTGGGAAAAGTGCCAATAACAAATAAAAGAATAAAGTAGAGGAACATAGGAAGCAACAACGACTACAAGTCACATAGAAAACATAGGTGCACAATAACATCTCAAGATAAAGGCATGAATGTATACACAACAAACAATATCACAATATAATGCATGTCTCTCGTCCTCTCCTGCACGGAAACACCCTTCGTGCCATGAGTATATGATAATATAAAAATAATTGCACATCATCACCCTTCGTGTTTTTACTCTCATCCTCACCTGATAATATAAATGAATCGGCACGGCATCACCATTCGTGCTTTTACTCTCATCCTCACCTGATAATATAAATGAAACGGCACGGCATCACCCTTCGTGCCTTTACACTTTCAATGGCACGGCATCACCCTTCGTGCTTTACGCTCTCCCTCACATGATAATATAATTCAAATGGCACGGCATCACCCTTCGTGCTTTACATTCTTCCTCACCAAGCACATGTATATCATTAACAAGTAAGGTAGGAAGCATAAATAATGTCAAGGAGAGTGTTTAATCTACAACACAATACAATAATTCATATCACAATTTTTCACTGACCACAATCAAATTCCAATGTGTAGCAGAATCTATAAATTTCTCGATAAATAGCCCAAGGTTCCACATTCTTGATAATTATATTAACTCCTCAATTTAAACTTATTAAATAAACATTTGCAGAGAAGGATTCCATCATGAATTTAGTTCCAAGAAACATATCAAATCAACAAACACACGGAATTCACATAAAATCTAAATAACAATAACACCAAATTATTATATAAAACACAAACTTGACAATTAAGCAATGCAGCATGATAACTCAAGTATTTACTAGTGCCAACAATTATTCAATTTAATACATAAAGATGCCTAAAACATTAAACCAATAAAATTTGCACATATAAGCTCGAGTACGTACTCGTCACATCGCGTACAAAGCTTCCAACCACACAATTTCCACATAAGACTCAATGCCTAAGGGGTAATTCCTCCACTCGAGGTTAGGCAAGATACTTATCTCTTTGAAGTTATGCCGATATTCCAAAATCACCTTCTTGCTTGAATTGACCTCCGGACCACTCAAATCTATCCAAATTAATTGTATAACTTCATTAAAATTCATCGAAAACAATTCCGGATAATAATACGTCGACTTAAAATTTTATGCCAAAAAGTTAACAAAAGTCAACGCGGGACCCGCCTCTCGGAACCCGATATAATTTTTATAAAATCCGAACACCCATTCCAATACGAGTTCAACCATAACAATTTTATTTAATTCCAATAATAACTCGACTTCCAAATCTTAAATTTTTGTTTTTGAAAAATTTTACAAAAATCTTGATTTTTCCTCCATTAAATCCGAATTAAATGATAGAGTCAAAGACATAATCATGAAAATTAATAAAAACTGGATAAGAATCACTTACCCCAAACACCCACGCAAGAATCTCTCCAAAAATCGCCTTCTACCGAGCTCTAAATTTGATTTGGAGTTATGAACTCAAACCCCCATTTTTGGGACTTTTAATTCTGCCCAGATAGGTCTTCTTCGCGTTCGCGACCATTGATTCGTGTTCGCGAAGGCCAGAACTCAATTGCCTCAAATCCTTCATCGCGTTCACGACCTCCTCGTCGCGTTTGCGAAGGCCAACTGTTTCTGTCCGATCATTTCCTCTTCGCGTTCGCGAACTCCTTGTCACGTTCGCGATGACCAGCTGACCAACTCCTTCACGTTCGCGTTCCACTCTTCGCGTTCGCGAAGGCCAAATGACCTCAGGCCCCACTCTTCCTTTCTTCTTCGCGTTCGCGTTGCCTTGGCCGCGTTCGTGAAGGCTTGCCCAGTTCCTTCTTCGCGTTTGCATCCCCTGCTTCGCGTTCATGAAGGCCAAACCAACAGCCCTTCAAATTTCTCTTCGCAAACGTGGGACTCCCTTCGCATTCGCGAAGAAGGAAACCAGACTTCAGCAACAGCAGTCCAAACAGCTCCAATTTGATCCGAAACACACCCGAGCCCCTCGGGACCTCAATCAAACATACCATCAAGTCCTAAAACATCATACGAACTTAGTCGAGGCTTCAAACCACATCAAACAACGCCGGAATTACGAATCATGCATCGAATCGAATTATGAACTTCCAAAACTTCTAACTTCTAAAACTCGTGCCGAAACCTATCAAACCAACCCGGAATGACGTCAAATTTTGCAGGCAAGTCCCAAATAAAATAACGGAGTCGTTCTAACTCTTAGAATTGCATTACGACCCCGATGTCAAAAAGTCAACCCCCGGTCAAACTTCCCAAAAATTCGACTTTCGCCATTACAAGCCTAAATTGGCTACAGACCTCAGATTCACAGTCTGGACACGCTCCTAAGTTCAAAATCACCCGATTGAGCTAACGGAACCGATAGAACTCTATTCCGGAGTTGTCTTCACACAGTTCCGACTACGGTAAAAATCCTAAGACTTAAGCTTCCATCTCAAGGACTAAGTGTCCCAAATCTCTCCGAATCATCCGTAAATCAAACTCGACCACACCCGCGGGTCATAATACATATTGCGAACCTACTCGAGACCTTAAGTCACTGAACGGGGCGTTAATTCTTAAAATAACAAGTCGAGTCGTTACATTCTCCACCTCTTAAACAAATGTTCGTCCTCGAACGTGCTAAGAATTATTCTAAGGTTACCAAATGGATGATTTTTACTTTTACACATATACTCATGGTTGATCCCACGTTACCGCATTTGAGATAAGCCCGACAACACCATCTCATTTGAGATTATTTCTTTTATCCATATTTGTAAACTTTAAAACCAATTTCTTATACTCCAGACATTTCCAAAAGGCCTGATTTTTTACATCAACACACGGTATTAGTCTCCACTAGCTATAGCAACTCGTGCCTACGGGCATCAACTTTCTTGATAGTGTTAAAGTACTTTAAAATTTTTCTGGGGTGTTAAATTCTCCCCCGCTTAGGATCATTCTCCCTTGAATTAGAAGTAGAGTCCGCTCTCAAACACATAACATAACTTATCTCTTCTTTCGCATGTCTCAATCCCCCAAATTTTACTAACTCCCAAATTTTACAGAAATTTCGGCAGAGTCTCCCCTGTAAATGGGGCCTATCCACCTACCAGAGTAACACCAAAACAACTCCTAACAATACATCCACAACCCAACAAAGCACCACAATGTATATATCAATAACACTAATCTCAACATTACAAGCACCGCATTATCATAATGATATCAGGATATGAAGCACATCAAACGTATGCCCATCACCACATCTCTGGTCCTAGTAGTTGTTCATAATCGATTACAACATCGTCAATTAACCTCGTATTAACTAAAATCTCATTTCAACTTCCCGTAACACTGACAATAACACGTGAGGCATGAATACCTCATAATTATTTACCTGAATTAACGAATCACATTTAACGCCACCCGGGCACTCATCTCGTAGGTTAAAATTCAATAATTACAGTACAATTATGGCTAAATATGCACAGAAAGATATACAAGAATTATCAAATAAGCCCATCAGGCATGACTCCCTATTAATACTATAGTACAAATTTAAATTTCACAAAGGGAGAATTTTAAACTCATAAATATTTTATCATAAGGACCTCGTCCTTATATAACTTCCACCGTGGCTTGTAGCCCGGTTTAAATAACTTTTATCATATAAAAAAATGCGAGGATCTTGTCCTCAACTCCGAATCACAAGTGCTTTGCACATTCTGCCAACTAAAATTTTTAATTTTCTTTCTTTCTTCTTTTCGATATATTTCGTAAACAGTTTTCATAACACATAATGAACCCTCATCTCGGTAGGGCATATAATTCATAAAATTGAAATTAATTATTCCGAAATCACATCAAAACTCACTGTAGTGAGCAATAGAAAGTCATTTTTGACTTATAGCCCTTAATAGTGAACAAAAATAAAAATGATAAACACGGGCTAACATCATCAAATCTTTCAATAGGGGTAAACATGGGAGTGGAGTACAAATTCACTAATCCACCATATGTAAGGAGCATGAAAGGAGCTCTCACCTCGATAATCGGAATCGAATAAATACAATAACAATGGTGCTCCTTTTATTATAAATTAAATCATACTTGTAACTACACCACCTAGTGTATCGGCCACAACCAATTCATAGCAATTATATCAACGGGTCGGGCCTCCACTTCTTAGGCGCCCTCTACCCGCCTGTCCTCCACCCCTTACTGGCTATGCATGTGGAGTATTAACTGGAATAAAGCTTGTAGCCTGAGTGTTCTGATAAAATCCACTCCTCCCAAGCCTGGGACAGTTTCTCTTGATGTGCCTAGTATCACCATACTCAAAACAACCCCTCTGCGGGTTCGGCTGCTCACACTGAGTCTGTGCCGGATAACTGGAATAACCATTATAGGAACCCCATGTCGGTGGTGCATTAAAAGAACTTACTGGAACACCCAGCACATTTTGAAATGTAGAATTATTAAGGACGCGGGAATACCGCAAGTCCCAGCATCATCCCATACAAATCTCATCTCTTAATCATATACAAGTTTTGGAGAACCTTTCAATACCACATAAATACATCTCGGGCCAAAACTCATATAACACATGACCCCGCAATTTGATCGTTGATAGTGGACTTCCTCACTTGGCGCGAAGCCATAGGACACATTCTGATGATCCACGATACTAACCTTCATCCCTCGTAGGACACCGGTCATAAGACACCTCAGGTCATTTATTTGGCGCATGTCATCCTCGTGACAGTTAAACTCGCTTCCTCCAGTGCCTTGGCTGCGTATGCACCCTTCGCTAAATAGAAATCCCATACGAACTACATAGTCTCTAATACCACCAACTATTTCAGATCTACATCTACCTCATGACCCTACCACAATTGTGATGATTAGGCAATTAATTAAACCTTCTTAATATCATACTTATCAATCATATGTCAGAACTTGTTGTACCCCAATGTGCACAACTGAATAATCTCTCAATACTTCCGCATCCTCGATCTGAACGACACGTTGTAACAATGGTTGAGCAATCCTGGCTCCCTTATAACCCCTCTGTAGTATCACAAACCGTTGGCGCATAGTTGATACCGAGTGCACGATTTCATACACGAGTGGATGAAAAAAGGACATAAGATATATGCTTCAAGCTGAATAAATGCCGCATGATAAGGAATGAAAGAAGTGAAAAACTTTTCCTACTAGCTCTGTAGCCTCTCGAAGATAAGTACAGACGTCTCCGTACCGATCCACAAGACTCTACTAAACTCGTTCGTGACTCGTAGAACCAATGAACCTAGAGCTCTGATACTAACTTGTCACGACCCAAAATCCCACTACAGGCGTCATGATGGCACCTAGTCTCTAAGACTAGGTAAGCCGATTTTTATCACATTTTGAAGCCATTGTTTTTAATTAAATAAATAACCAAAACTAACAGCGAAACAAATATGAATGTACAACCTCTCAAGACTGGTAGTACTGAGTCACGAACTCTAACTGAATACATGGAATGATCACGAGGAACGAATATACAATACTGTTTGATTAAAAATTAAAAGTACAATGAAATGAAAAGACTCCAAGAGACTGCGATGACCAAGTAGCTCTACTTGAATTCTTACGATCCCGCTTTAACTCTGCTCAAGTCCGATATCTCCAATACCTAGTTCTGCACAAAAATATGCAGAAGTGTAGTATGAGTACACCACGGTCGGTACCCAGTAAGTATCAAGACTAACCTCAATGGAGTAGAGACGAGGTACAGTCAAGACACTCACTAGTCAAATAATCTATGCAATATAGCATACGAAAATAATATAAAATAAATAACAATAAGGGCAATACCAATCAACTAGTGATTTAAACAGCAAGGCAACAGGAATATCATAAATATTACTCAACGAATAATAAACACAGGTACAACCAATTAATCAAGTCTTTCAAATATACATCTTTTATCTATAAATTTTTCAATGAGAGTCTCTAGAATATAATCATTTTCAATAAATATATCTCAAATATACTTTATTCAAATAAATATATCTTTCAAATAGAATTCTTTCAAATAAATCTCTTTTGAATATAATTCTTTCTAATAAATATCTTTCGAATATAATTCCTTCAAGTAAATATCTTTCAAATATAATTCTTTCAAGTAAATAACTTTCAAATATAATTCTTTCAAGTAGATAACTTTCAAATATAATTCTTTCAAGTAGATAACTTTCAAATATAGTTATTTTAAGTAAATATCTTTCAAATATAATTCTTTCGAGTAAATATCTTTCAAATATAATTCTTTCAAGTAAATATCTTTCAAATATAATTCTTTCAAGTAAATAACTTTAAAATATAATTCTTTCAAATAAAAGTCACCATGTGACGCCTCATTTAACGTTCATAGCGTGAGAAATATATTCAACACATCACATCAAATGGCACGTCAATACCTTCGTGCACTTGTCGTATTCTCACCCAATATATATATATATATATATATATATATATATGTAGATCAAAGCAATTTGCACGGAAACACCGTTCGTGCATTTATATCTTTCTTACAATACATCCATACAACAGTACCAACTAAGTGGGAGAAGTGCCAATAACAAATAAAAGAATAAAGTAGAGGTACACTGGAAGCAACAACGACTACAAGTTACATAGAAAACATAGGTGTACAATAACATCTCAAGATAAAGGCATGAATGTATACAAAACAAACAATATTACAATATAATGCATGTCTCTCGTCCTCTCCTGCACGGAAACACCCTTCGTGCCATGAGTATATGATAATATAAAATTAATTGCACGGCATCACCCTTCGTGCTTTTACTCTCATCCTTACCTGATAATATAAATGAAATGGCATGGCATCACCCTTCATGCTTTACACTCTCAATGGCACGGCATCACCCTTCGTGCTTTACACTGTCCCTCACATGATAATATAATTCAAATGGCACGGCATCACCCTTCATGCTTTATACTCTTCCTCACCAAGCACATGCATATCATTAACAAGCAAGGTAGGAAGCATAAATAACGTCAAGGAGAGTGTTTAATCCACAACACAATACAACAATTCATATCACAATTTGCCACTGACCACAATAAAATTCCAATGTGTAGCAGAATCTATAAATTTCTCGATAAATAGCCCAAGGCTCCACATTCTTGATAATTATATTAACTCCTCAATTTAAACTTATTAAATAAATATTTGCAGAGAAGGATTCCATGATGAATTTAGTTCCAAGAAACATATCAAATCAACAAATAAACGGAATTCACATAAAATCCAAATAACAATAACACCAAATTATTATACAAAATACAAACTTGACAATTAAGCAATGCAGCATGATAACTCAAGTATTTACTAGTGCCAACAATTATCCAATTTAATACATAAAGATGCCTAAAACTTTAAACCAATAAAATTTGCACATATAAACCCGAGTACGTACTCGTCACATCGCGTACACGGCTTCCAACCACACATTTTCTACATAAGACTCAATGCCTAAGGGGTAATTCCCCCACTTGAGGTTAGGCAAGATACTTACCTCTTTGAAGTTATGCTGATATTCCAAAATCGCCTTCTTGCTTGAATTGACCTCCGGACTACTCAAATCTATCCAAATTAATTGTATAACTTCATTAAAATTCATCGGAAGCAATTCCGGATAATAATACGTCGACTTAAAATTTTATTCCAAAAAGTCAACAAAAGTCAACATGGGACTCGCCTCTCGGAACCCGACATAATTTTTATGAAATCCGAACACCCATTCTGATAGGAGTTCAACCATACCAATTTTATCAAATTCCAATAACAACTCGATTTCCAAATCTTAAATTTTTGTTTTTGGAAGATTTTACAAAAATTTTGATTTTTCCTCCACTAAATCCGAATTAAATGATGGATTCAAAGACATAATCATGAAAATTAAACAAAAATGGATAAGAACCACTTACCCCAAACACCCACGCAAGAATCGCTCCAAAAATCGCCTTCTACCGAGCTATAAATTTGATTTGGAGTTATGAACTCAAACCCCCGTTTTTGGGACTTTTAAATCTGCCCACATAGGCCTTCTTCGCGTTCGCGACCATTGCTTCGCGTTCGTGAAGGCCAGAACTCAATTGCCTCAAATCCTTCATCGCGTTCACGACCTCCTCGTCGCGTTCGCGAAGGCCAACTGTTTCTTCCCGATCATTTCCTCTTCGCGTTCGCGAACTCCTTGTCACGTTCGCGATGACCAGCTGACCAACTCCTTCGCGTTCGCGTTCCACTCTTCGCGTTCGCGAAGGCCAAACGACCTCAGGCCCTACTCTTCCTTTCTTCTTCGCGTTCACGTCCCCTGCTTCGCATTCGCGAAGGCCAAACCAACAGCCCCTCAAATTCCTCTTCGCGAATGCGGGACTCCCTTCGCGTTCGCGAAGAAGGAAACCAGACTTTAGCAACAACAGTCCAAACAACTCCAATTTGGTCTGAAACCATTCCGAAACACACCCGAGCCCCTCGGGACCTCAATCAAACATACCATCAAGTCCCAAAATATCATACGAACTTAGTCGAGTCTTCAAACTACATCAAACAATGCCGAAATGACGAATCGCGCATCGAATCGAATTATGAACTTTCAAAACTTCCAACTTCTAAAACTCGTGCCGAAATCTATCAAACCAACCCGGAATGACGTCAAATTTTGCAGGCAAGTCCCAAATAACATAACAGAGCTATTCTAGCTCTCGGAATCGCATTCCGACCGCATTATCAAAAATTCAACCCTCTGGTCAAACTTTCCAAAAATTCGACTTTCACCATTTCAAGCCTAAATTGGGTACAAACCTCAGATTCATAATCCGGACACGCTCCTAAGTCCAAAATCACCCAATGGAGCTAACAGAACTGACAGAACTCTATTCCAGAGTCGTCTTCACACAGTTCTGATTACGGTAAAAATCCTAAGACTTAAGCTTCCATCTCAGGGACTAAGTGTCCCAAATCTCTCCGAATCATCCGTAAATCAAACTCGACCACACCCGCAGGTCATAATACATATTGCAAACCTTCTCGAGACCTTAAGTCACTGAACGGAGCGTTAATTCTTAAAACGATAAGTCGGGTCATTATAGTCCCATATTATCATTTTTGCTTTCCTTATAAATTTAGCACCATTGCTCTACTTTGAAATTTTTGTGATAGTTATTTAGGTTGTTTGAAGAGGTATATCAAATGTAAAGTGGATGGCCTCATAATAAAATCGTTGTTGGTACACCGCTTGCTATTATTCCTAACAATGTCATGCCTCTTGATATGATATTTGCAAGATAATGCATGACATAGAAATATTATTTCGATTTCACCGGAGGCATCTACAAAGAATAATCCCATTATAGCAGAGTCGACTCTTTATAATATAGTCTTGAAAGCTTGTTCTTGTTTAGGATTTAGCTTTGATTGTTCTTCCTCATATACTTGTATAGCATTTTGATTCTTAATAATATACTAACATTTTTACTTTGTGTTCTAACGCTCTTTTTATAGAATAAATTTATGTACCTTAAGATTTTTATTTTTAACTTGAATAAGAATTTTACTCATATGATGAATTTAAAAAATAACTGAATTGGATTTTATTGTTAAATAATTAATTAAAAGATGTAACTATTTAGTTTTAACTTAAAAAATAATTTATTCTATGTTGATTCAGATCTTAATATTAGTTCATCTCTTATTTTGAATATTTATTCTTAAATATAAATTTATCTATCATAAAATTTTATTTTCAAAGAGTAAAAGATTGATATGGTATTTCACTTTTCGATCTTTATGTCTGTAGAATCATTAGTGGTATTGACTCTTACCAACCATTTTTTTCTCTTTCTCACACATTTATATTCGTAAATATTTTCTTAGTTTTTGTTTAATAATTGGGTATTTTTTAATATTACACGAAAATTGATTAAAAAATATTATTTGAGTAAGAAGATAGTTCAAATATAATATAAAATATATTATCGTGGGGGTATTTTATTTTTTTAATTTCAACTCTTTATGCAGTCCATTTAATATTATTTTTATTTTTTTCTTGGTATTGGACATTATGGAGTATTATTATGGGTGTGGCCCCTATTGAGGACAAGATGCGGGAAACACGACTTAGATGGTTTAGACATGTGAGGAGGAGAAGCACAGACGCTCCGCCAAGGAGGTGTGAGAGGTTGACATTGGAGGGCCTTAGGAGAGGAAGAGGTAGGCCGAAGAAGAGTTGGGGTGAGGTGATTAGGTATGACATGGCACAGGTACAGCTGACCGAGGACATGACCCGTGATAGGAAGGTGTGGAGGTCGAAGATTAGTATAGTAGGTTAGGTAGTCTAGATTATTCATACCGGTAGTGTTAGTACGTACTCTCGCATTTGGTTGGTAGTAGGGTTATTTGAATTTGTTTTTTACACTATCTTGTTGTATATGCTATTTTTATATTATTTTTCGGTATTGTCCCGTCTTGTTTCTTGTTATTATTGTGGTACCTATTCTTGCCTGAGCCGAGGGTCTATTGGAAATAGCCTCTCTACCTCCACAAAGGTAGAGGTAAGGTCTGTGTACACACTACCCTCCCCAAACCTCACTATGTGGGATTATACTAGATATGTTGTTATTGTTGTTTATTGGACATTATGGAGTAGTAATGTATTGCTAATACGGAGGATTCTTATGAATTTAATTTTATTAAACCTTCCTACATATATTTAATAAGAATTTAATAGACAAAATTTTATTAATTTTAAAAACTTAAATATTAAATTAGCATAGAAGGTATTGTATAAAAATTAGCATAGAAGGCATTGTAGTCCAAAAAATAGGTTATTGCAGTTATGTTCTTTCCCCATGAGTTTTTCCGTTTAATATTTTAGGGCTATTTTGGTATATTAATATTGTATTTATACTTTATAATAATATAGGCTCTACTTTTTCTAAATGAATTTAGACAATATAATACATTCTTAAGTTAAATTAGTAATAGGACATTATAATACTTTTTCAAATTAAATTAGTAATAGAAAACTTTTAATAACTATATCCTAAAAGTAATAGGATTATATGACTAAAGATATTTACTTGTTCAATTTTATACGAATTAGACAGCCCGAAAGTAATTATACTAATAGAATTCCTAAGGGTAATCATGTAGGATTCCTAACGTATAGTATTATGTCCTAAAACTAATAGAATTATAAGGCTAATATCTAGAATTCCGGTTATGTCCTTTTATTATGAGTTATTATGCTTAATATTATAAGGTTATTTTTGTAAACCGACATTATATTCATGCTTTTATAATAACTAGTATCTATGAACGTGCGTTGCACGTTAATAATTGCACGTAGATATTTAGCCAATAATCAACATTTCAAATTGAAAATTTGTATTTTTATAATAATAATAATAATAATAATAATAATAATAATAATAATAATAATAATAATTATAATAATAATAATAATAATAATAATAATAATACAATTGCATGTAGATATGTGTCAAATAGTATGAAATGCATCTCGAAAGTAATAAACCTTTAATTGCATAGATATTCTTAAATTTTACTCAAATATATATGAGATTCAATGACCAATTTCATAGCATAAAGAAAGAAAATATACATATAAACCAAACCAATTCGTTAATAAAGTTTTGACGCAATTAAAGTTATGTGATTAAATTTGTAAAGACACTTGCAAAATGTAACAATATTAACATATTTGATGCAACGATATACTTTAGTTCAGGTATCCAGAAACAGTACCTATTTGAGTTGGACAGATACTATCCATATCTGAAATATCAAGAATTCAGCGAATGTCTTCAGCAATTTGGCTCTTCATTTTTCATTCCTTCTTGGTATTACTGTTATCTCTAGCGTGAAAATTTCTACTTTAAAGGTGAATCAAATTTGGTTTATATGTAGACTGTGATATTACTCTTTCCATAAGGATCTAAAATATAATTTAGAACTTTGAAAGTGGTTCAAAAGCACTTACCTAGAATTTAGAAATTTCATAGAACACTATCCTATAAAGTAAAAATAAAATATCGCGAATAAAATAATAGGATAATTAAATTTGCTTCTGCGATACAAATCTATGTGAGTTTTAACGCAAAATCATTAAGGAGGTTAGATTGTTTTAAACCATAATCACTTATATAAAATAAAGAAGACAAGTACAAATAAAGTTTATGGATAATTCAAATAAATAAACAGAAAAGAAAAAAAAAATACGTAATGACCTCCCTTTCTAGAATTTCTTAATCAGAAGAGAGACAATATCTTCTTTTCTGTTTAGTTTTTTAACAAACACATAAAGAAAAAAAACATACAAAATAATATCATATTATATATTTTGAAATTTAAAAAGGTAGTATTGAAAAAATCCAGAAAAGTTTACACGGTACAAATCTCATGTAAGTTTTGATCATTCTCTCCCGAAAACTTCTCAGTTAAGAGAATATCGTCACTTTTTTTAAAACAAACCAAAAGAGAAAAAAAGCACTCTTCGTTAAGAAAATACTGTTATATTTTTTTTTTAATTCTACAAAAATAATATGTAGATGAATATCACATTATATTAATTTCTTACTATTTGTTTTGAGAGAAATTGATTTGAAAATTAATAATGGTTAGATAACGGGATAAAATTACGTAGACTATCCGTATTTGTGATGAAAAGAGATGAGCGATATAAAACTCTAATTAGATAGTTTAAATCTTTTATGTTGTTCCGTGTAAATCATTATGTGAATTGTGTAATGTACGTTTCCTATTCAAATTCGTACTTGGTCTAACTGCAAAGTAACTCTAATTCAACTACTAAGGATATAAATTCTTTTTGGAATTAACTTGAGTTTATGTAACCAAAATAAATTTGACTTTATATTACGAATCCTTGTTATTCTAGAAAGTAAATATGATATTTTTTATTAAATTACCAAAATTCCAATATAAATATAATAAAATTAGACTAAAAGGATATAAAAGTCGATCAATATTTCAGGAATACTTTAGTCGTTCAATATTTAGCATGAAACATTCGTGTTTTTATAATAATATAAATAGATAGATAGATAGATATAGAAAAATAAAATTGGATATATATATAAAAAAAATAATATCGTTTATTATCATAGTGATATATTTATTCCTTTAAATTTTGACATTGCTTATGAAAAATCATGTTGTTTCAACAACCTGATCATTTATATAAGAAAAACATGGGGACATGATACATTTTCATGGGATAAAAGAGCAACTTCACTTCTTCTTTGTCCATCTCTCTTTGCCATCTCCGCTTCCAACTACCTATATAGTACACCACGTCTTCTTCTTCTTGTACTTTTCATCCTCCAACTACCACCCAACCCCCCTCTCATATATCTTTAATTACATCTCTTCTTCTTCCAACCCCACCCTCGATTTCTACTAAGCCCCTACTCCCTGGAACGGTAGAACCCACTTTCCCATATATATATACATACATATACGCTTTGGGCAAGAAGAAGAGATCATGAGGTTTCTCAAGACTAAAGGAGAGACTTACAAGGCTGTTGATGATGTTGATCTTGGTCCCGATAGTAATGAATTTTATCTCCAAGCCAACGTCAAAGGTTAGCATCCCCATCACCCATGTGATTCACTTCATTTTTTTCTTTTTTTCTCACAAACATCCTTACTCCGTCTATTCTTATTTATATGGCATTATTTTTCTTATTAGTTAGTTTTAGAAACAATAACACGCTTTTATTTTCAAAATAATTAACTTTAAACTCTCTATTTTATCCTAATAAAAAAGTCTTATAGCCACACAAATTATGTTATGACATGTTTAAGATTATAAGTATCAAAAATCTTATAATCATACACATATTAATTATAATATATTTGAAATCATAATTTTCAAAAGTTTTATATATATATATATATATATATATATATTCTTAGGATACGGGCTTTGCAGATGTACCCTAATTAATGAATACATAAGTGTGTAAATATTATGAGATAAATTATTTAAGTTATATAAAATTATAAAATAAAAATTAAAAAAAATCCTAAAATGAGAAATTTTGTTCTCATTTAACTAGCTCAAAAATGAAAAATCATATCTCACGGAAGTTTCAGGTCCCTTATTATGATTTATGATGACTTATATCGGAATATTTTATGAAAAATATTATGATTTCTATAACCTAATACTAAAAATAACACACAAAAATACTTTTATCACGATTCTTTAATGATTTATCAAATAAAACATATTATAAATTAAAGTTTTTAGTTTTTTAGAAATTTAGATAAAAAGGTTGACTTTATACCTCCTACAAAATTGATAGTGACAATGTAAAGTTTAAAGGACGGCTAATGTTGAATTATATTTTACAACAAATAAATTAATATAAAAAAGATTATAGCGAGACATTGTCATTTTTAATTAAATGCAAGGCAGAAAAAATAACAAATTTATTTTCTGTTATTTTATTCTTATTGCTTCAAACTTATATTTTGTCGATTTGACTCTTAATTTTATACGATAAGCAATTTTGTTTATTTTTTAATTTCTTTCACTGCTAATGCTCTTCATGCGAAAATAAATGTACCTTAAGAGTTTTGTCAACTTGACAAATAATTTTATTTATATGCTTATGTTGAAAATTAATCGAATCATATTCTTTTGTTAGTTAGTTAATTTAAAAACTTGATTATTTGATCTCAACATTAGACAAAATTTCTTAGTTTTTGTTCATTCAATTTTTTAATATTATGTCATCCTATTTTTAAATATTTAATTATAATTATATATTTGTCCAATAAGAAATTTTTTCCAATTAGTAAAAAAATTAATATGTCAATTTTGGATCTTTGTATCTTCAAAATTGTTGTGTTTTTGACCCGTGTAAATTTTGATAACTCATAATCTCTAACAATTTAAATAACAAAAGATCTTATAGTTCATACTTTAATACCAATGGGCTCTAAAGAAAGAAATTTATATAAGGTATTTTGTATAATTAATTTTAAAATCTTAAATATTAGGACTTCCTAATTAGTTTTATTACTAAGTGAAAAATAAATTTTTACTTAGTTTTAAAATCTGGTCAGTAAAAAAAATTAATAACTAAATTTTAGTTGATTTTAAAGTCCTAAAGATTAGAAAAGTTACTTAAATTATAATTTTATCTAATGTGAAATCTATTTTAAAGGGTAAAAAAGACGAACTATATTTCACTAACAGTGTATTTGATGGTTGTTACCTATTATTTTGTATCGTATTGTTACTTTAAATACAATATGTGTTTTGATTTTTACGTGAATTTTATTGTATCATATCGTTAAATTTATCGTTATGTACCGACGAAAAGTGTTACTTTATGTAACGACCGATTTGGTGTGGTCGCATCGTTACTGTTTCTTTTTCTCTCACCTTGCCTTTTATTATTATTAAATAATCTTTTACCCTAGCTTTTTATATAATAATTTCACTCCGTAACATAATTTTTCTTTGTAATACTGCAAGTTTATTTTTCATATTACTGGTACGTGACATCATAAAACGGCGGCAAACGATACAATTTATTCAAACATTGTATTCATCAAACGATACAGTACAATATAATACAATACAATACAATACGATACATTATGAAACTATATGTAAAATCCATCCAAACAAGTTGTAAATGTCTTCATGCTTTTATAATAGTATAGATATAGATATATAGACACACACACACAGATATATATATATATATAGAAAGAGAGAGAGAGAGAGAGAGAGAGAGAGAGAGAGAGAGAGAGAGAGAGAGAGAGAGAGACCCTCTGCTCT
>AWOL01S0142333.1:0-15937 GCA_000715115.1 Nicotiana otophora
GGGGGGTCCGTTAGTTGAAATTGGCAAGTCAAAATAAGAGAGGATGGGACCCACTGAGATATTTTATTCTCACGTCAGCCTAGCGTTTTCATGATGTACCTCTGCCAATCTACTTCCCAATCCCCATTCAATTCACACTGCCCCAGCGTTTACCTGTTCTCTCATTTATTTATTTCTCAGAACAAGGCTTTTGTTCTTAATTTAAGTATCGCGGCGTAAATTGTTTTAATACATTGTTTTGTAGCTTTTAATTTCTTAAAAATTATCCATAACATAATCTTACACTATCCATGAATTATAACCTGTTATCAGAAATGGGTGCACCCTCTTTTTATAGGTTCAAGTATGTATGTGTGTGTATTTATAAAAGAAAGAGTATGGGGAAATAATCTTGAATCATAGACATCTTTACCCGTAAAACCATTCGGGCGCAGATTAAAAGCTCACTATGGCTTAAGTTTATCAGAAAAGTTGTGTCATTTACACATAACTCACTATTTATAGTTATGCCTAGGGAACAAAGTTTTAGGATCATGCCCTTCTTTAATATCAATTATGAGGGTCATTGATGAATGTGTGACAGTGAACATAAATGATAAATTCTTTGTAACGGGCAGCGCACTAAATGCTGTGAAATATTCTCCATTAAATGCTATCGATCGGAGGGTATTTGTTGCATCTTTACGAGTGTCATTCTTTCCGGTGACAAACAGGATAATTACCTTCGATTCTAACTATCCCCCGCCTTAAGTTCCATGTGTCATTCTCTTAAGTGGCCACTTAGCATAGCGTATTTTACCGTATACAGATAGTCCTCATGCTTTCCGGTGACATAACTTTGTGTCACCGGAAAGTTGGTAGAAACACTCTTTTTGGCAGACACTACTATGATTCCTTCTAAAAAGCTTCTGACGGTTGATTAGACACACGTCTCTCTGCATTTAATGCCCCGAACACGCGTCATCCCACGATTCAACATAGCTTTTGCCGGCTATCGAGGTAATCATGGCCACGAATTTAGCCGTCTAAACCTTTACTTATATGCATCAAGCTTCTTCACTCATACTCCATAACTCTTTAAACTCTCTAAAACTCTCTTTATTATTCTTCAACCTTTCTTTAACTTCCTTTAAACGAAAAAGCTTTTCCTTCATCCATAACATATAATGGCTTCTTTTTCAAAGAACACCAGCTCTTTAAAAGGCAAGAGCAAAGCTGAGGATGCTGCTCCTCCAACAGTGGGCACCATCATCCCTAGAAGTCTTGTTACAACAAAAGACATCGAAGAGAAATGCCCTTCAGCCAACCCTCGCACGTGAAGCGTTGGCATAACTTCTTCCATCCATCCTTCCAATATTTCTGTTGTAAAGGAAGACTGACACTGTCAAGATTTGGACATTGTTTCTCTTGATCTAACAGAGCGAGTAACCCTACCCATGGAGGGTTTTACATACTTTTACACGTATCCCTTTACTTTGGGTATGTTGTCTTTGAGTGGAGAGCTTGACTCCGTTATTGCAGAGTTCTGCTTCCGCTACCAGGTGTGTTTGGCATAAGTAAGTCCTTCTGTGTGGATGATGATTTTGCCTTCGGCGTTTGTGCCAAGAGACGGGAGAGGAGCTATCCTTAGCTCATGCGATGAATCTTTATTCCCCATAAGTCTTCCGCGGGGGAATGATAAACTTCAGCAAATGCGGCCACCATGCTCTATTATCTAGCATGGATGATGACAATGACCGTGGGTGAATGGAACGGTTCGTTGCAGTTGCCACCAATGATATCATTCCGGCAACGGCTTCATCCTTTCCGGAATCATGGAACCGCACTCGTAATCTTCTTGTTTAATATCTCTTTTATTAGAAATTCTCCTTCTTATCCGTACTGATCCTTCTCCTTTCGCCTGTTTCAGCAACTCGATAGGTTCTACCTAGGGTTGAAGGCTTGGTCTAGTGGGTCCAGAAATCTTGGACATTACTATGCCCCAAACTCGCACATGAAAAGAACTGGCCCTCAAATAGGGGTGGAATGCCAAAAATCATAATAACTTAAACTCGTTTCGTTTTGATTTCCATGCAAGGAAATTGATTGACCCTTTCTCCTTTATTTTTTTTTTATTTTTGTTTTTCCTGAAATCAGGTCTACCTGCGGGTTGGTTGTCGTCCCCGAGGAGGACATTTTGGCTGATCTTGTTGACGCGGCGAGACTGCTTCAGGAGGCGCTTACTCGAACATGTGTCTTCGGTCATGCTTCAGGTATAAGTGTTTCTTCAAGGAGTCCCTCGCCGGAGGACAAGCAACCAAAAAGAAGACGCTCCTCCGCGGCCGGGGAAAATAATAAGAGGGCGAAGACTGTTACCCACGATTCGTCTTCGAAAGTTGTGATGACTAGCCCTCCTCCTGGGCCGGTCATAGACACCGTGATGATCGACGATGATGGAGAAGCTAGTGATGGGGAAGCTTCTCTACATAGAAGACGACGATCATCATCAACTCAACATAATTCTCAACCTGTTGAGTTAGTTACACCAACCGAGGATGATGTCTTGGCACTTTGGGGGGAGTTTGAGATGGTAGAAAATGCTAACACCCGTTTTTGGGTTCCAGTCACTATGCCCGGTATTGTGAGGCTGAGTACCGGGTCCATGCCATCTTCGGTTGGTGAGCAACCAACAACTAGCACTGCGTTTGTTGATCCTTCATCGCCATCAGCTTCATCTCCTTCTTCACCAGCTCTTCCATCAGCAACTGCTACATCATCTCCACCGGTCGCATTTGTCCGAGAAGAGGATATTACTCTTCCCCAGTCCTTCGTTCATGGGAATTTGGGGAAAAATTATGCTGTCCCCTCTGAAGATCCGCAAAGGAGGAGGAACATTACTATCTCGGTTTCCACCGGACGCAACTTGCTATCCCGGCCGGTGGAACTTGCTAATTATCTGAATCCTTTGGCTTCAGAGAAAGATTGGGAAAAGATACATGCTCTCTCGGGAGAATTCTTGTTGAACAATGCCATGCTCAATTTCGCAGCGGTACATTCTTTACTTCCTTTGTTATTTCTTCTATTTTTGCCTAAAAATATCCGAGTTTGCCTTTCTTGCTTTGTAGGCCAACGTTTTTGCTTCCGAAGACCTCCAAAGGTTGATTCAAGAGAAGGAAGAACTTAACTCCGCACGGGATCAACTTTTGGCCGAGCGGGAGCAAACTGCCGCTCGCCTCTCAGAGTTGGAAGCCAAAGCTATTGAGGCCGTTGTATTGGAGACTCGTTTGCAATAAAGCGAGCAAGAAGTGGTAACCCTTAGCCATGAGATTGGCCCGTTGAGGGTAAAATTTGATGAAGCCAGGGCCAAATTGGCTGAAGTACATAATGTTGTTCTTGATGCAACCGACCGCGAGGCTGCCTCCGCTGAAAGATTGACCAACTTGGAGGCGGCCTTAAACTCCAAAATTGAAGAGCTTGCTGCTGCGGGGGTGAAACATGCTCAACTGGAGGAGAAGTATAAGAAGACTATTGATCATTATAGGCTCTTTAGTTTAACTGTCCGTGACCTTGATGTTAGCCTCAGATCTGTTAGATCCACCCAAAAAAACCTTTCTGCCGAGGTAACCCAACTCAAAGAAGAACTTAACGCCGAGCGGCTTCCCTCATTGTTGAGAAAACTTACGCTATGTACAACATGAGGAGAAAAACCTTGGAAGATGACAAAACTAGTATCATTAACTTTGATGCTGAAATTGCTAAGGCCCGTGAGCTTGAGTTAGCTGCTAAAAGTGGTCTCCCGGCAGAGCCTGATACTTTCGATTCTTTCGGTTCCGGTTTTGAAACTTTGGGAACTGAAGAGGAAATGGAAGGCGAAGATGTTGAAGGCCAAACTTATGAAGGCCAAAATATTGAGCCATCGACGGATCTACCCACTTCCCCTGGGGGCGCGGACACTTCTCTTCCTCTGGGTTCCAGAGATGTAACAATTTAGATTTTTCTCCTAATTTTGTATCCGTGCCACTTTGGCACGTTATTGTAAATAAAGACATCTTTTTGCTCAAGTTTTGTTTGAGTCTTTCTTTCGTTTGTACGTTTGTACAAATTTTGCTCTTTTTTTTCTTTTGCCTAAGTGTTTTGCGCAATTTTTACTGTTCGCGTATTATTACGTAAAGCCTTGGGTGTATTTGTCCCCGAAAGCATTCTGATTCCGGGCATAAGTTCTTTCGAAATCAACCCTTTAATGTAAAAGTTTTCATAAAAGAGGGCCTTCTTATGTTTACGGTACTCTTGAAGAGGACGTCTCCTGTTTATTATGGCACTAGCATTTGAAGTATTTGTTTAACTTTCAAATGATAAAATTAATTCATCGATCAGACAAGAAATAAGATAAAAAATAAAAGGACTTTATTTTATTTTTTCCATTTTTAAAAAGTACACAAGCATTCGTTATGTTAAAGAAAAATTGCCATTTCTTGTGGCTAATTCTTACAACTTGTTTCTACAGGGCTGGTCGCGCAGTTCCCGGTCCCGATGACACAATTATGCTCCTAGTTTTGCTGCATTCTCATATCATTCCCCCCATCCCCTAGTGTTTAAATGCGAAGAATGCGAATTGGAACACTAGGAATCTTGCACCTTCGAGGATCCCACTAGTGAATTGCTAGACAATCTTCTGCTCGGTAACAAACTTTGTTTCCCCTTAGGAATTTATGCTATCGAGCAAAAGACTATCTAACAATCCTCTAGTGGTGTTTGCACTTGTGAACGGTCAGGTAACCTTTGCTTGATAGCAAACTTATTTTCCCGGTGGGAATTTTGCTATCGAGCCAAAGATTATCTAACCGCCCGGGAGTGGTTCTTTGCTTGTGTGCCTTGCTATTAAAGTTCTTATTGCTATCGTTGAAATTTTTTTTGTAGTATGCTTTCCGTTGCTGCCTCGTTAAAAATCTTGCCAGAAAAACCCTATTGGGACAAGAACTGGACGAAGGAAAAAGTAGTGCAGCACATACTTTCAGTACAGACGATGTTTGTCAGCAATAATATCTCTTGAGGTGTGTCACGTTCCAATTTCTTGGCAACTTTTCTCCATTCTGATTCTCTAACTCGTACTAACCTTTCCTGGTAACAGCTGAAACCCGGTAGGGACCTTTCCATGTTGGGCCTAGCTTCCCTGCGTTAAGTTCCCAGGTGTTTTGAGTTACTTTCCTTAAAATCAAATCTCCCACTTTAAAATAACGAATGTTGGCTATTCGATTGTAATATCTTTCCATTCTCTGCTTTTGTGCCGCCATCCTTATATGTGCCAAGTCCCTGCACTCATCGAGTAACTCCAAGTTGACCAACATCGCTTCGTTGTTTGCTTCTTCGCTTGATTGGAAATACCTTAATGTAGGCTCCCCTACTTCCACCGGAATTAAGTCTTTTGCTCCGTACACAAGGAAAAAAGGAGTTTCCCCCGTGCTTGAGTTGGTCGTCGTTCGGTATGCTCATAAAACTCCAGGTAGTTCCTCAGGCCATTTACCTTTAGCTGCTTCCAACCTTTTCTTGAGGTTTTATATAATCACTTTGTTCGTTGACTCCACTTGACCATTTGCGCTCGGATGGTAGGGTGAAGAAATGATCCTCTTTAATTTCAAATCTTCAAGGAACTTTATGATCTTTGTGCCGATGAATTGCGGCCCATTATCGCATGCTATCTCTTTTGGTATTCCAAACCTACATATTATGTTTTCCCACAAGAAATCCACCACTTAGCATTCACTGATTTTCTGATAAGGACCTGCTTCCACCCACTTAGAAAAATAGTCACTTAAAATTAAAAGAAATCTTACTTTATCAGGAGCAGTCGACGATGTCCATCCCCCACTTCATGAATGGCCATGGAGACATAACTGAATGTAGTGGTTCTACCGGTTGATGTACCAGCGGTGCGTAGCGTTGGCACTTATCACATTTTTGTACGAAAGCTTTGGCGTCTTATTCCATGCAAGGCCAATAATATCATGCCCTTACCAGTTTTAGCACTAAAGAATCTGCGCCCGAATGGTTTTCGCATATCCCTTCGTGGACTTCTCGCATAACGTAATTAGCTTCGGATGCTCCCAAACATCGAGCCAGCGAGCCTTGGAAAGCTTTTCTGTACAATTGGCTTCCTTTGAAGATATACCGTGCTTCTTTGACACGCAGCGCACGGGATGCCTTGGAATCTTCGGGCCGTTTCCCATGCTCGAGATAATCGATGATCTCATTCCTCCAGTCCCAGACCAAATTATTCGTATTTACCTCGTAGTAGCTATCTACATCCAGAATCGAGTGCATCAGTTGTACTACCGTCCCGAACTCTGATCCCTTCATTTTCTTTGATGAACCGAGGCTAGCCAGTGCATCTCCTTCTGCATTTTTTCCCTCGGGATATGAGTAATCGACCACTCCTGAAATCGAGCCAGCAAAGCCTGGATCTTCACCACGTACTGTTTCATGCGCTCCTCTTTGGTTTCAAAGATCCCGTAGACCGTATTTACCACCAGCTGTGAGTCGCACTTGATTTCTATGACCTCGGAATCAAGTCCGCGGGGCAGTTCGAGTCCTGCAATCAAAGCCTCATATTCTGCTTCATTGTTAGTTAAAGGGACCGTTCTGAAAGCTTGCCTTAGGGTTTCTCCCAAAGGCGTGGTTAATACTATGCCAAGCCCGGACCCTTTTATGTTGGAGGCTCCGTCCGTAAATAAGGTCCAAACTATCGATGTCGATTCTGATACCATTACTGCCTATTTGGTTGCTAGAGGCAGCAATTCCAGACTGAAATCGACCACAACGTCAGCCAAGACTTGTGACTTAATCTTAGTCCCTTGTTTATATTCTATGTCGAATTCACTCATTTCGATGGCCCATTTGGCCAACCTACCCGAGAGTTCGGGTTTGTGAAGGATGTTCTGCAGAAGAAATGTGGTCACCACAGCTATTGGGTGACATTGGAAATAGGACCTCAGCTTCTGAGCGGCGACTACGAGTGTTAAGGCCAGTTTCTCCAAATACGGGTAGCGAGTTTCTGCTCCCGTTAAAATTTTACTAATATAATAAATGAGAGATTGCGTACCTTCGTCCTCACGGACTAAAACTGCACTTACAGCTACTTCTGATACTGCGAGGTAGACCAACAATATTTCACCTTCCTTTGGTTTAGAAAGTAACGGAGGGCTTGACAAGTACCTTTTCAAATCTCTCAAAGCCCGCTGGCACTTGGGGTCCATTCGAAGTTGTTTTTCTTTTTGAGTAGTGCGAAGAAACGATGGCATTTCTCTGATGACCGAGAAATGAACCTTCTCAAAGCGGCCAATCTCCCCGTGAGCCTTTGGACTTCTTTTACGCTTGACAGTTGGTACCTTTATCTTATTAGGTGTTTACCTCAATCCTCCTTTGTGATACCAGAAATCCTAGGAACTTGCCGGAGCTGACCCCGAACGCGCACTTCTCGGGGTTAAGCTTCATGTTATGCTTCCTTAGGATATCAAAAGTTTCTTGCAGATGCTTAAGGTGGTCACCTGCATTCAAATACTTAACAAGCATATCGTCTATATAAACTTTCATAGTTTCCCTATTTGTTTTTCAAACATCTTGTTTACGAGCCGCTGATAAGTGGCTCCAGCATTCTTTAACCTAAAGGGCATTACATTATAGCAATATGTGCCAAAATTCATTATGAACGAAGTCTTTTCCCGATCCTCCGGGTTTATCTTAATTTGGTTGTACCCGGAATAAGCATCGAAGAAACTCATTAACTCATGCCCGACCATCGCACGCCTTATTCAAGTCCTTATAATCTATACACATACGAAATTTATTGTTCTTGTTAGAAACTACTACTACATTAGCTAGCCAGTCTGGATACTTTACCTCTCGAATCGAACCGATATAAAGTAGGCGAGTTACCTCTTCTTTGATGAATTTATTCCTGGCCTCCGCAATAGGGTGTTTCTTTTGTCTTACCGGAGGGATGTTGGGATCCAAACGTAGGTTGTTTACGGCCACCTCCGTTGGTATACTTGTCATGTCCGCATACGACCACGCAAAACAATCGGCATTAAATTTAAGAAATTCAATAAAGCCAGACCTGAGCTTGGGGTGCAATTCTGTCCCCAAGTGGAATTTCCTTCCTAAGAACTTTTCAAATAATGCAACTTGCTCGAGCTCTTCTGCCGTGGATTTTGTTGCATCGACTCTTTTGGTACCTGAAAATACCTTGGCATCTGATAAGATTCCGATTCTTCTACCCCCCGGCTAACTTCATTTGATTCGGGAGCGGGCGCCGGTTCCTGTAGTTGCTATGCCGCATGCTCGTTCCCTTTGCTACTGGAGACCGAAATCGCATTCACCCCCCCTTTCTGCCGATTGGTCTCCCCTTATATGTTTAATCCCTTCGGACGTTGGAAATTTCAAACTGATGATACGTTGATGGTACAGCTCTCATCTCGTGCAACCATGGTCTACCCAGAATAAAATTATATCCCATATCACCATCCATCACTTCAAAAAGAGTCATTTTTATTACTCTTTCAGCGTTCATGGACAACAAAATCTCCCATCGGGTTGTCATGCTCGTGAGGTTGAATCCAACAAGGAGTTTTGAGGCCGGGATGATGCTTCTGGTGAGTTTAGCTTGCTCCAATACTTTTCGTTGTATGATATTGGCCGAACTTCCTGGATCCACTAGAACACATTTGATTTTAAAGTCTAGCACATTTAAAAAAAATTACCAATGCGTCGTTGTGCGGTAGCAACAATCTGTCTACGGCCTCTTCGATGAAAGTGATGTCGTCTTCAGCAACTTTCTGGAGTCTCTTGCTATGGGTAATTGATACTTTTGTCTTTTTTTCTGCCGAGAAGGTAACCCCGTTGATCTCGTTCCCCTCGACGATCATGTTGATCGTCTGGCTGGATCTTCCTATGCTTTTGAGGGTATCGCGTTATTCTGGTTGCGACCGTAGCTGTTCTTGGCCCGATTACTTAAGAATTCTCTGAGATGCCCATTCTTTAATAGTGTCTCCACTTCTTCTCGGAGATGTCGGTAGTCCCCAGTCCGGTGGCCATTCATCCCCTGGTATTCACACCACAAGTTAGGATCCCTCTGGCTGGGATTGGATCTCATCGGCTTTGGGAACCGTGCTTCTTTGATGTTTCTCGTAGCTGATACCAACTCTACTACACTGACATTGAAATTCTATTCTGAAAGCCTGGTGTAGGAAGGATCCCGTGTACATGACGCTTCTTTGTCCTGCAACGATCTATTGTTCCGACCACGATTAGTCCTTCTGTTAGTAGCGAACCTGTTTGCTGACCGGAAGCCTCTGCCGTGGCCTACGGTCTGTTCGTAGGGAAAAACCTGGCCCCTCAAAGACCGTATGTCCGTATCGAAATTGTCTTTTGATTTTTATTTATTCTTCTCCCGTCCTTTTGCCGACAACGGGAAGCCAACCTGATCATCTTCTCCTTATCTTTGACTCGTACCGGTTGTGGACATCCGACCAAGTCATTGCTTGGAACTCGAGCAAACTTTCCTTCAGCTTCCGGGAAGCGTCTGAACTTCTCGGATTCAGACCCTTGGTGAATGCTTTAGCCGCCCATTCATCTGGAACAGCCGGGAGAAACATCCTCTCCTTTTGGAACCGAATAACGAACTCTCGCAGAAACTCAGATTCTCCTTGTGCAATTCTGAATATGTCGGTATTTCGGGCCTGCACCTTTCTGGCCCCGGCATGAGCCTTAATAAAAGAATCCGCGAGCATCTCAAAGGAATGGAATTCTCCGGTAACAGCGAATACCACATCAAGGTTCCCCTCGTGAGAGTCTCTCCAAATATTTTCATCAAAACAGATTCAATCTCGTGAGGAGCTAAATCTTTCCCCTTCACCGCCGTTGTATAGGTAGTAATATGCTCTTGAGGGTCTGGATTTCCATCAAACTTTGGCACGTCAGGCATTTTAAACCATTTCGTGATTAATTATGGTGCCACACTTGGTTTGTATAGCAACTGAGTATACTTCTTTGAGTCCGGACATTTCAGCACCGGTGGTGCGCCTAAGATTTGGTCCATGCGGGCGTTCACTTCTCTCATAAACCGTAGAGTTCATTCTTGAAGGGATTATTTACTTTATTGGGGACGGATCTGAGCACCCCCCCCCAGCTCCATCGGAACCAACCTCGCCCCATCGGAACCAACCTCCCCCCTCAGATTATCGGGAGGATCTGGACCTCGTCTATTCGCGTTATTGGAAGCTCCCGATAACGCCTGCTTTAACTCCTTCATAACCTTATCCTACCGTGTAAGGCAGCCTAGAATGATCGTTTGTTTCTCTTGTAGGTCCCTTACCGCATCAACGACATGCTCCTCTTCAGCATTATGGGAGTTGCCTCCCGAACATGTCGTGGGTACCACCTGTCGTGGACCGGAGTGGCATCGTTACCCTCATTGTGGATGTCACTGATTGAATCCTCGAGATGAGGCTGGTCTCCTTGAACCTTAGGACTGTGTGTGTTGTTAACACCATTATATGCCATTTCTTATGATTTTTTGCTAAGACAAATAATCAAAGCACGTTGGTAAAAGAGGCAAGGATAAACTTAATTACACGGTTGTCTAGGCCCCACAGTAGGCGCCAAACTGTTTACCCGTAAAATGGTACAGTTGAATTTATACGTGATTTCTAGATAAGTGAATTAATTTGATCCTGAAATAATAAAATAATTAAAGAAATACACAATACTTAGCCTTGAAATGAAGATGAAATCACGAAAAATAGTAATTCCGGGGGCAGAGCTTCCGGGCACAATAATGATGAAGCCAAGGAACAAGAAAGTAAAATTGTATAAAGCTTTTAATCGATTATAGCGTAAGTTTGCCAGAAAAGTTGTGCCCTTTACAATGATAACATAGCTACGCCTAGGGAAGAAGGTTCTAGGATCGTGCCCTTTTTTAATGTCAATTATGAGGGTCATTGATGAATGTGTAACGGTGAACATAAATGACAAATTCTCTGTAACGGGAAGCGCACTAAGTGCTGTGAAATATTCTCCATTAAATGCTAGCGGTCGGAGGGTATTTGTTACATCTTTAAGAGTGTCATTCTTTCCGATGACAAACGAGATAATTGCCTTCGGTTCTAACTATCCCCGCCTTAAGTTTCACGTGTCATTCTCTTAAGAGGCCACTTAGCATAGCGTATTTTACTGTATACAAGACAAGATATAGTTTAAATTTTCTAAATATGAACCACAATGTTAAGAACATGAAAGAGAGAGGGAGTACCAGGATTTACAATATATTAAAAACTCACTCAAAAATTACCGAGAATATATGCCAATTAATATTTTGGGCTATAATATAGTAATATTTGCTCAAAGTTTGAGTGTAGATCTAGAAGAATTTAAATTAAATATAGATACAGGATTATATTCAATAATAGATTTAGCAATACATTTTATTTACCTAGAATAAAATAGAAATAATTGTTTTGATTTAAATAGAAAATAACTTTCTTTAATAAGAAGGTTATTATCATATACTATGAGACAGAATATAATTTTAGTACTAAAATTATACTACTAATAATTTGAGATTATTTTGGTACCAGGAATTTATTTTTCAATCTTTATTTATAATATTTTAAGATTAAATTATTAATTTACTTTTTAGATTATTTAGTGTGTGTGTGTGTGTGTGTGTATATATATAAAATGAATTATTAAATTTTTAAATTCATAATTTTAACAAATATAACATGTTCGGAATATCAATGTTGAACTAATTAAGTATTCAAGATTAACCCATGGATCCATCTCGCGTGTAATGGTAAGCTAGTTGTCAATTTACAAGGTTATCAATTATTAATATTTGTCATATTTATTTATTTATAATTATCTTATAAATGATTAGATTGGGTAAATATATTTTAGGCTGTCAATACTAAAACTTAAACTCTTTGTTTAATATGTTATTTTCTTTAGAATAAACTATCAAAATTATAACGAATATTTAATGGTATAACCTCTAATTATCATCTACAGAGTAACACGAGTATAACGCAGTAATATGAGAATGTATGAATGCCATGATGATTCGATTGAAATTGGGAAATTAAAGAAAAATATGAATGGATGGAGTTACGTCGTTCCTAAATAGGTTGAAAACATGTCTTGTCAATATTGTCTTTGAACTTATCCTAATAGATTAATTAAATCTAGTTCTATTTAATTTTGCGTTTGCGGAAGAAAAAGTCATAAGTTTGATTTACGTACATGTTTATACTTTATCCTAACGTTTTAGTGAGACAGTTACTTACCAGATTTGAACAATTTAAAAGTTCAACGACTAGGAAATAGAAACGGGAAGGAGGGAAAAATAGTTAATGTTCTACGTAGTGATAGCGTTAAATATTTTTATACTATGGTTTCAAATTGACATATAGCAATATGTAAGAGCTTGTTTGGCCAAACTTCTGGGAGGTCAAAAGTATTTTTTGGTCCAAAAAAGTATTTATTTAAAAATATGAGGTGTTTGGCCAAAACAGAGAAGTATTTTTGAGCAGCAGCAAAAACAGTTTTTCTACTTTTGGGAAGAAGCTACAAATTCTAACTGTAGACACTGAAATTTTAACAGATCAAGATAAATCCTAAATTCAAGACGACTCTTGAAATATTAGGAGTCTATTAGGGTTACTTGGTGGCTATTCCACCCAAACCCTAATTCATGCCTATAAATAAGGCTACATATGTCCTTTAAAGATGATTTCAGCAATCCCATAGTGCACAAAGAGAAATATACGATCTTTGAAATATCATAAAACTCTTGGAATATTAATTAGAGATCAAAGAAATGTCAAATATGTCTTGCTCAAAGTTCTAGCAACATTCAAGATCCAAATGGAGTGTTGCTATATGCTTCTTGATTATCAAATACATCAAAGAGATGCATATCATCCTATATTCGAGAAATACGCTGCTAAGGCCCTTGAATTATGGATAACAAATCGGAGGGAAGAATCAAGGGATAAACAGAGTTGTAACCTGTAATGTTTATCAATAAAATCTTTTTCTTTATAGTTGTTTGTGATTGCAGTTTTATTTTTCTGCACAAATTTATTGCAAACAAATTGGCACGCCCAGTGGGACCAATTCTGCCCTTCATCTCTTCCTCCTGCATATCAAAAACTTCAAGTTTCAAGATTATCTGTTGTGATGGTCAGGTATTTCAAGTCTCGTCTTCATGTTTCAGCAAGCCTACACCTCGACAAACTTTGAAGTAAGGGGCATTTGTAGACACTAAAATTTTAACAGATCAAGATAAATCATAAATTCAAGACGACTCTTGAAATATTAGGAGTCTATTAGGGTTACTTGGTGGCTACTCAACCCAAACCCTAATTCATGCCTATAAATAAGGCTACATATGTCCTTTAAAGATGATTTCAGCAATCCCATAGTGCACAAAGAGAAATATACGATCTTTGAAATATCATAAAACTCTTGGAATATTAATTAGAGATCAAAGAAATGTCAAATATGTCTTGCTCAAAGTTCTAGCAACATTCAAGATCCAAATGGAGTGTTGCTATATGCTTCTTGATTATCAAATACATCAAAGAGATGCATATCATCCTATATTCGAGAAATACGCTGCTAAGGCCCTTGAATTATGGATAACAAATCGGAGGGAAGAATCAAGGGATAAACAGAGTTGTAACCTGTAATGTTTATCAATAAAATCTTTTTCTTTATTGTTGCTTGTGATTGCAGTTTTATTTTTCTGCACAAATTTATTGCAAACACTAACTTTTTTCATGAAACAGAAGCAGGAAATCAATTTATTCAAGACAAAAATATATATCCTTACCATAAAATTATATTTCCTAAATTATCCCTTATTAATTTAACTTTTACTTTTCATCTCTACCATCCCTATTTTCTCTTTTTTATTTATACAGTATTTTTATTCTTCTTCTTATATTTCTATTTGGAATAATCTCTCTAATATAATAGATTTCTTCTTTTCTCTTCCGCTGTTTCTTCTTTTCTTCGTCTCCTATTACTATTTGAAATAACAAAGTTAATCACCAAATTCAAGTAGTTTCTTCATAAGGTATTATTTTTTCTTAGTAGTATACTAATATTATATGATCTCCAGTTTGCAGTTTTATTTATATATGTTTTACATGCATGCGTATAATATAGTTGAAATAATGCAATACTACCTAGTTTGTTATTTTCTCAAGAAAATGATAGCATTTTTCATACAAGTAATTTGTAAGCACATATGTTCCTACCAATTTTATTGTTTTCATATACTTATATTTTTTTATTAATTAAGATCTTTAATATATATTACTTATATTTTATACTTTAATTATATAAAAATAAAAATAAAAAAAATATTTTTTTAATAAATATTTAAAATTTATCTTTTTTAAATAATGTTAATTGTAAACTAAACATTTGCTACCCTTCATCGTAGTTTGATACTCAAGAGTACTTTTTAAAAAAATTGGCCAAACACAATTTGCTTATTAAATATCGTAAAAAGTACTTCTCAAACGAATTAGCCAAACACAAACTAATAATTTCCAAAAGTATTTTTTCGAAAAGCACTTTTCAAAACAAGCCATTTTTGACAGCTTGGCCAAGCGGGCTCTAACTCTTCATATTAAACTTAGAGATAGTATCCAAAAAAAGAGGATAATAACTTATTATAAACTATTGAAGTGCATTAATAATATAAACAATTCAATAGGTATATAGTATACCATATTTATTTGGCAGGATGTAGAGACTTGGATTGTGAAAAATATAAGAGTGGAGGAAGAAATCTTGTCTACGTTGGGTTCCTCCTTGTGTGGTCAACTTGACATTCCCTAACCCATCAAATTCATACAAAACTAAGATAGCGAAAGGGAACACATGACGGAGAAACAAATGGTGGATTCTATCGTGCCGTCAATCCAATTCCTAAATTACCTATTTCCTCTTCTAACACGCCATTCATCTTTAACCCTTGCAGAGTCCTCTACAATTGTTTGCCATTATTATCGTTTAACAAGTCATATTATTTTACTTTTTCTATCATTTTTAAAAAAGTTGTTGGCGAACATAGTTCCATATTAGTAATTGAAAAGATTGGAAGCGTACATATAAGGTGTAGAGATCTTTTAATGGTAAGAGGTCTTTTAGGAAAAATCGTGGGAGCTTGGCTCAAAGCGGATAATATAACACCATGTTAAGAGTATCTTTGAGTCGTTTTAGCCAAACAACTGGTATTAGAGCACAAGTTCAGCGGGACGAGTATGCCGATGGCAGAGTGATGGTGCGAGACTCAGTTTGGAGACGCGCACATAAAAGGAAGCTAGTTGTGGGCTTCAGTTTCGGTTGCCGTAAATACTCTAACAATGTGGGTGGCACACAATGAATCTCAGGAATTGACCCATGAATCGTGGCAATGGGCCACATGGAACTTAGTTCAAGGCGGAGACCCGTGCATCGTGGTAGTGAGACACGTGGAACTTAGTCCGAGGGGGAGACTATTGGGTGTGCGAACAAAGTTTCACATTAGTAGTTGAAAAGATTGAAAGCCTACTGTAACGACCCGGTCGGTCGTTTCGAGAGTTATAGCCTCATTTTTCCCATTTCTACTTTTTGTGTTATTTAGCAATATTATATTATATCGGGTTAGTTGGTTCGGGTCTGGAAGGAACTCGGAGTGAAATGAGACACTTAGTCTCATAATTGAAAATTTTGAGTTGGAAAAGTAGACCGGATATCGACCTATATGTAAACGATCTCGGATTTAAATTTTGATGATTCCAATAGCTCCGTATGGTGATTTTGGGCTTAGGAGCGTGTCCGAAATATTATTTGGAGGTCCGTAGAGGAATTAGGCTTGAAATGCCGAAAGTTTTATTTTTGAGAAGTTTGA
>AWOL01S0142353.1:0-17312 GCA_000715115.1 Nicotiana otophora
TTTTTTTTTCCTTTTCTTTTTATCCTCTTTCTTTTCTCTTATTTTCACAATCTCCTTAATTTTGTATTTGTGCTAGTAGTCCTTTTATACACAAGTGCACTTTATCGTTTTTTCTATGGTTCTACTTGAAATCTATCATATCTCTTTCTTTACTCTTCTAGTGACTTTAGTCTTTCAGAGATAAAAGATTAACAAGATATGATTATGAATAAAAGGTTATTCGACTTGTAATGTGGGTACCAAAAAAAATATCTGTAGGCTCAAAAGATCTTACTACAGATAATATTAGCACTGGTAGGCAAAGGCTAAATGGTAAATAAAAAAATGCCTATATCCTCTCCTAGACTCTCGCTTCGACTCACACACAAAACAAGTTCTATACTAGCAAGATGTAATGATCCGACCGGTCATTTTAAGTATTTTAGCCCTATTCCCCCCCATTTGATGCTTTATATATATGTATTTGTGATTTCGGGACTTGTCAGGCTGGTTGATTTGGTTTCGGGAAAGTTTTGGATTGAATTGTGACACTTAGTCCCGAGGCTAGATGCTTAAGTTATAAGAGTTGAATGGAGTTTAACTTTTGTATAGACGACTCCGGAATGATATTTTTATGATTCTAATAGCTTCGTATTATGATTTTGGACATATGCATATGTCGGAATTTAGATTTGGAGGTTACTATGTTATTTTGGTTCTGATTGGAGAAAGTTGGAAGGTTGATAGGTTTAACTGGGAGTTGACCTTTTTGATATCAGGTTCAAATTTTGGTTTTGGAAGTTGGAATAGGTCTATTGTAACATATGGGACTTGCATGCAAAATTTGAGGTCATTCTGAATTGTTTAGCCATGTTCGACGTAGGTTTTGAATTTTATTTTTAAATTAAATTCCACTAGGCGTTGGGCCTAGGGTTAGTTTTCATAAAAGTAAAGTACAACAAAAGGAGGGTATATGAACCATCAAAATTATGACGGATATACACTTGGTCCTCCAAGCATGAGGACCAAGTGAATCCTGAAATTTGATGAGTTAGACCTATGATGATGTACCAATTTCCTATTCTTAAGTGATAGACAATTGTGTATACAAAAACAATGTGAAGTGAGTTTAGGTCAACTTTACAAAAATACATAAATGATCCTAAATCAACAAAACAGATGAGTAGGAAGGTCATCTTCGATATACAACAAGAACTACATCTAGAGTAAATGTAGATTTCTCCTATGGAGTATGGCAAAAAATAGACGAGTGTGCTATAAACTATCTTCAACTTGGCTCTGATATTGAGGCCAAATAAAGCCAAGTTGAAGATAGCTATCAAAATGACCCATGTAACTGGCAGAACTGCTGCTGCTAAATGATATTTTCGATAGAAGAGAATGAGCAAATTCCTGCTTCTTTCATCCAGAATACTTTGGAGCAGGCAGGTTTAACTGGTGACCTGGAGCTGAGTGAGCTAATACATCGTGTAAACTTCTTCTTCTTCTTCTGTGAGTTGATAGGGAAGTGCAGGATAACTAGGTTTGGGCCTCTAGGTGTGTCTTGCCGAGTGCCTGCAGAGGAAGCAGGTTGGTGCTAGTGTCTGAAAGTATCCATTTGGGCAGAAACTTTCTGTTGGTGAGTTGAAAAATAAGTTGCTCGATGTTGGTGGTTAGGTGTTGAGGTCCTGGTTTGTGTAGTAGTGTCCTTTTGAGAGCTGTATGTTGGTGTAACAAGATATGTAGATGGGTTGAAAAATCTGAGGGTTCTCTGAAGGATCCTGCCAAAAGTGTTTGTCTGTTGTGACAAATTTGCAGGATCCTTGTGACAGGTCCAATGTGATTGGTACACTTGCAAGAGATTGAGCATTTGAGATGCTAATACCACACTTTGCAAGTGCATCAATAATTTGTGTCTTGTACCTGCAAAAAATAACAAACAAGTTAGAAATAAAGGGTGCTTAGGTTGGTCAGTGTTCATCTTTGGGAAATTACAGGCATTGACAGTAGTGAGCTGCAAGCCTTGTGAGTTGCTGCTCTTTGAACACTGAGTGGAGGTGATGATATATGTGCCCAGGTTCTTGTGATTTCTTGGGGTACATTTGTTCTATTGGTACCAGCTGCTAGGATGGATTTCAAGAAGGTGGTGTTGGTGAGTTGATATGAGTCATTTAATTAGTTATCAGAGCTGATTATGCTTAATCTTGTAGATACTACTATCTTTAGTCAATTTATACACCCTTAATAGGATGAGCACTATAAGTAGTAATACCACATATTGAGGGTACGTCAATTGTTTTAAATTGTAGGTACCTGCAAAAGAGAAATTATGGTTAGAGAAAAAAGGGCATTTCTGTCAGATGGGCGGGCATCCAGGTTCTTGTGTTTACTGGTCCCTGAAGAAATGCTGGTATGGTGGTGGTTTTTTGGTTTTCGGAAGCATTGAAGCTAATTTGGATTACTGGATAGTAGAGGCTTTGTGATGATGGTGTGGTGTATAAGTGGATTCCTGGTTGTTTGGCGTAGGCCTGGGTTGCAGATATGGGTGATGATGTTATTTGTGGTGTTGCTGTTTATGTTTCTTCTGGTAGAGGGTAGGTAAGGTGTATGTGTGTGTATGTGTCCTTAGGAGCTGGTGCTTTTGTTTGTGTTGGTGATGTTTTGGAATTCAAGTATTCCCATAGAGATGGCACTATATGCCTACTCCTATCCCCTGATTGATTTCCAACAGAAAGAGTACCAAAAGAGTTCATACCACACACTGGAAAGGAAGCAGTAGATAGGACAGGATAACAATGGATTTACCTAAAAAAAGAAGGAAACTATTAGTTGAAACCAGGGTGTCCTAGTCCTTTTCATGAAGAGTTTGAGCAAGCTGGTATGGTTGAAATTGCTGCCCCAAAACTATGGTGTTTGGACTGTATGGTCTGCTCGTAGATATTTCTGATGTTCAACCATATCCATTGAAATTGGAGGTGGAAGTGTGATTTGATGAAGGCTGATGTTTGCTTGTTTTCTTATGTCTAAAAGTTGTGGTGTTCATTTGGTCAAGTCTGATTTGACCTCTGATATGTCTGGGGAGGTCAAGAATGTTCTCAAAATGAGTGATTTGAGGGGGATAATGGCTGATCTGAGATAAAGAATCAGCAGGACAATTAGCTTCCCTATAAATATGCGAGCATTTTAATTCATGACACTGGGAGCATAGGTCAATCAGTTTCTGGAGCTACATCTCTAAACTACAAGGAGGCTTAGATTCACGGTTGATCCAATGAACAAGTAGTGCAGAGTTAGCTTCTAAATTCACTTTGAAGTGGCAATTCTCCAGGCACCACTTCATGCCAATAATGGTTATTTTAATTTCTGCCATGTTATTGGTTCCCTTTTCAAGTGGACTTACTATGGCATGGATAAATCTCTCCAGTTGATCTCTAATAATTGCCCCTACACCAATTTTGCCTGGATTGTTGAGGGCACTGCCATCACTGTTCAGCTTGACAAATCCATCCTCAAGTTTGTGCTAGGTCACATGTGATGTGCATATCTGATGTTGCATTACTTCAATTGTGGAGTAAAAATCATTCCAATGAAGAGGCTAGTGAAAAGAAGGATAAGTGGCTATGAGGAGAAGATTGATGTCAGAGTTGATGGAGAATAGAACTCTGATCATAGATGATTGCTTGGAGCTATATTTAGCACTGCATATGTTTTTCCAAAGGTTCTAGCAAATTATAATTGGAAGAGTATCCAGGAGAAGTTTATGTGTATCATTCCTGCTCTTCTGCATCCACCATTTTATCAAAAGCAATCTAAGAGGCATGGCTTGGAAAGGAAAGCCAGCTGGACCTTTGAGTTGCCTCCATATTGCCTTATCAAAGTGGTCCAAAGTGAAAATGTGATTTACTGATTCAGGTTGAGCTTTGATACAACACACACATCTAGTGACAATAGGTTGACCAAAGTAAATGACCCTATCATCATTGGGAAATTTATTTCTAAGGGCTCTCCATATGCAAAAGGACCATTTAAAGGGGATTCTCTTGTGCCATGTCATCTTGTTGGTGAAGAGGATCTGTTTCTTATTTCTAAGTTCTTCCAATGCTAAAGCACAAGTGAATTTACCAAAGGTAGTTGGTACCCATATAGGTTTATCAGGGGTGTGAGGAGAAAAATGAATTGGGATCTGAGTGATATTAGAGATTTTGTGGACTGGGGCTTGGTTGTGGAGCTTCTGAAGATCCCATTTTCCAGAATCCTAGAATTGAGAGACAATGATGTTTCCTGGCCTTCCTTCCTCATTTCTGTAGCTTGCTAAAGGATCTGTTCCCAACCAATTATCCCACCAAAAACTTGCATTTCCTGAATATAGCCTACATTTTATGTGTGGTTCTGTTTCTTTCTTGTTACACAAAATTTTCTTCCAAGTTTGTGATTGGCCAGAGTGCCATTTCTTTGTGATTGGGTGTGATCTCTTGCTGTATTTGGCTAGCAATAAGGTGCTCCACAAAAACTATTTTATTCTAAAATTCCACCATTGTTTGAATTCCATAGCCTTATAAACATCAGCCACAGTTCTAAAACCAACACCCCTTCCTCTTGTGGATATGATAGCTTCTCCCAGGAAGCCCAATGGTATTTATTTTTATTCTTCTCCATGCCCTAGAAAATATTAGCAGCCAGTCTTTCCAGCTATTGCATGATAGTTTTGGGTGGTGAAACAACTGATAGCAGGTGAATGGGGAGGGATTGTAACACATATTTGATCAAAGTAGCTCTTTCTCCATAAGAAAGCATTTTGTTGTGCCATCCTCTGATTCTGCTTACTATTTTGGATATCAATCCATTGAAGTGTAGAATTGTTTTTCTTCCAATGTAGATGGGGCATCCAAGGTATGTGATTGGTGATTCTTTCCTAGTAAAACCAGTGATTTGAGAGATTTTAGAAATATTGTAGTGGAAAACACAAGTGGGAGTCATGAAATGGCTCTTAGACTTGTTTATCAACTAGTCAGAAGTATTCTCATAGTCCCCTAAAATTCTCATAATCATCTGTAAGGATACCCTGCTGCCTGGTGTGAATATGATAATATCATCTGCAAAGCTCAAATGGTTGACTTGAGGACCCCTTTTTTCCATGTTAAAACCATTGAAGAACTGGTCATTGTTGAGATTGTTGAGCATTCTGGAGAGTAGTTTTGCCCCAATAATGAAGAGGGATCATCTCATTCAACCCCATTATTCTAAGCATGATTCATGTAAAACTCCAAGACACTATGTCATAGGCCTTTGCCATATCAAGCTTGATAATAATATTGGATTGTGTTTTGTTTCTTAATGCCTTGGAAAATTTTCTCTGCTAGCATGATATTTTCAAAGATACTTCTTCCTCTAACAAAACCAGACTGGTTGGAAAATATGATGGTTGGTAGGATTGGTGCAAGCTTGGAACAGATTAGCTTGGAAATGATCTTGTTGATGAAGTTTCTTAGGCTAATAGGTCTGAATGTAGTGAAAGAGTTGGGAAATTCAACTTTTGGAAGAAGGACTAGGCAGGCATTTTGATATATATAGGCATGTCACTACCTCCAAAGAAGTCAAAAACCACATTGAGCAAATTATGTTTGATAATATCCCAGCAGGCTTGGTAGAATTCTCCATTCATTCCATCTGGTCCAGCTGCGCTATTTGGGTTCATGGAGAAAACAACTTCCTTTGGTTCACTTAAAGTAGGATCCTTGGTTAGATTTGTGTCGTCTTCTGGAGTGATCATGGTAGGGATACAATAGAGAAGATCTTCTCTAATGAGGCCTCCTTGTTCAGTAAAAAGTTTTTCAAAGTAGTTGCAAGCAGCTTCACCTATTACTTCATCACCCTGGATCCAATCCCCATCTCTATCCTTGATTTTGTGAATATAAAGCTTTCTTTTTCTACCCCTTATCAAGCTATGCAAATATTTGGAATTGGAATCACCATCCTTGAACCATTGCAATTGAGTTTTTTGTTTCAGAACTTCTTCTTCTAATTTCAAGTGTCTGGTGTATTGAGCCTGTAGATCATGCAGATTCTGTCTGTCACTAGGATCATTGGATACTGCCCATATTTCTTCTGCTTCTTTGACCTTTTGTTCCAATTCTTTGGGTTTCTGAAAGATGTCACCATATTGCTGTCTGGACCATTTGCTCAAAGCACTAGAAAGAGCCTTGAGCTTTTAATGAAAGATCCACATAGCACTTCTATTGATAGGACCATTCCACACTTCCTGAACTAGAGGCATAAATGATTCATTCTTCACCCAACAATTGAGGAATCTAAATATTTCTTGATTGAGTCTTGTCTCACATTTATCTCCATTAGAATAGGAGAATGATCTGAACCAGTTGAAGCCAAGTGAGTGATGGTAGTTGCAGGAAAAGGTGCTTAGCCAATTATCATTAACTAAACCTCTATCCAATATTTTCCACACAATAGAGCATGTACCATTTCCATTAGACCAAGTGTATCTAGGTCCATAGAAGCCCAGGTCAGTCAGACCACAGTGCTCAATCATGCTTAGAAAGTCAGTGCTTCTGTTCATCTAGTAGGGAATTCCCACAATATTTTCCCCAATGGAAGCAATTACATTGAAATTACTAATTACACACAAAGGAATACTGAAAATGATAGACCTATATATGAGATTCTCCCAGAGTGGAGCTCTCAATGCTGGTTTACATTTGGCATACACGATTGTAAGCTGAATAATTTCACCAAGTTCAACATGCTTTATCTGATTGTGTACCAATGGTAACATGGTTCTAGATCATTCCTATTGGCCAATCAAAAGTGCTAGAGCACACTCATGCAAAACATGAGAAATACCCACCCCTTTTGGATCCCCATCCTTCATAGTTAAGGTTTTCTCCTGCCAATTCTCTTTTCCTCCAATAACTTCGGCTGTATTCACAACATTAACAAGGGAATGGGAAGAGAGAGGATTCTGAGCCACAAAATCAGCATCATTCTCCAGTGCAACTGAAGGATTAATAGAGGTAGAGGCTGTCATATCTATTTTAGCCTTCTGTTGTTTGGAGTTCTCAATTACCTGAGCCTGCTTATTTGAGTGCATCAATTGGTGGTGATCTGAGGTTTGCTTTGGTACATATGTTTGATGTTGCCCCTTGTTCTGCTGTTGCAGTCACTTGAAATGATTTCTTTTCTAATTTTTCAATTCATTGTTTGAGGGAATGACCCCTGATGTTTGGTGTTCCTGAGGGCTTTGTTGAGGTGCAGTACTGACTTCTTTATGTTGATGTTCTTTTTGTTGATGTCCTTGGTTCTGGCTTATTGATGCTGCCCTAGAAAGATTTTATTGCTGTTGGCTTTCCCTGATGCCTTCCAGTGTGACAGAGTCCTTTTTTCTTTTATTTTCTTCATCTTTGATTCTAACTGGACAGGATGCTGGAGTATGGTTCAAGTGTTTGCAATACATGCAGTAATCAGGAGTGTGTCAATATTGTACTTCCAGCCATTGTCCATCACCATTTATACCTTGGTTCTCATCAAATCCTAACCACACATGATGTAATCTAGGTTTTGTACGATCAATCTGCATCTTGACTTTGGCCACACTTCCTCTTGTTTTTTGAAATGAAGCCAGGTATAAGTGTAAAGCTTTCCCAATAGAAGATAGCAGCACTGTAAGGATCTCCATGTAATAGAAATGCCAAGGCAGTTCAGGGATGGAAACCCACCGTGGAATTACATGAGAGTCCTTAGTTGGATTGAAGGCAGGTGTCCAGGCTTTAAGCTTCATCATTTGGCCCTATATGTACATAAATTGCCTAGTCCATACAGTGACATGATCATATTTATTGTGTAGGTCTATTTAGACAGTCCTAGCATTGAAGTGTGCTATCTTTACTTTACCTTTCAATTCAATTTGAGTGACAAAGCTTCTTCTGATAACCTCCATTCTAGGCATGGTATTGGAGAACTTTCCAACAATTGTGTATTTGCACCTGGCTGCAAGCTTGACCATATAGTCACTTCTACTGAAGATCACAGCTGGTTGACCTTGCTTTGTTGTGATCCTAGGTGGTGTGAACTCTATCAGTTCAATTTTTGCTTCATGTCTTGCTCTCAATTTGGTTACATATGAGTGAGTGACTATGGATGGTGGTGGGGAAGAGGAGTTGTTCAGTTGTTTGGCCTTAGGGATAGGGTCTTGAGTTTGGCTTTTGGTGTTGGTGATGGGTTGAGTTTGTTTGATTGTTGGTTGCAGTATGGAGGCTTTGGTGTGACCGGGCTTGTCAAAGTTTGATGACACTTTAGGAAGGTTGTTGTTAGTGGTGTTATGCTGGTTTCTTGGTACAGATGATGGTGTTGGTGCATTTTTGTTTTCTACCCGTGGTTGTGTGGTAAAGGGGTTAACAGTGTGATGGTTTGGGTTTGGTTGCGGTTGTTGTGATGGTGAGACTTTAGGTGCTTCTTCTCTGGACTAAGCATCTATAATGGCTAAACCAGTAGCAAGAACTAATGGATTTAAGTTATTGTTTTGACTTGGACTGTTACCTGGTATAGTGGGAATGCTGTTGGATTGAGTGTGAGGATGCTTTAATGGGTTAGAAACATCTTCATCACTTTGTACCACAATTAAGTCAGTTGAAGTAGATTTTGCATTTCCTCAAATAGGTGGTGGACCATCAGTTGCAGAGATCGTTTTCTGCAATGTTGTGGCAATTGAACTATTGAAGTCAGGTAGAGATGGATTGGACACATTCTCCTTACCTGCAGAAATAGTATCACCATGCACGACCAACTGGTGCTCATTGGAGATATTCAGTTGATCGGGGACGACAATTCTGACGGTGGAATGATCTGAAATTTGTTGGAATGATAGCTCTTTAGGTGGGAAAAAATCTCCACTGCTTGGAGTTCCAAGATTTGACTCAGAAATTAACTAGGGATTTTCAGAAGCTCCCAGGTGATTTTTTGCTATAGTGATATCTCCACTCAAATTGAAATCTGTAGCAGCTGGGTTAGATTTGTTAGGGTAGCCCAGTTGGGGTTTGTACTTATTGTTAGGGCGCTTTTTATGAGTCTGGTTGAGTGGATTTTCACCATCGGATGGTGGAGTTATGGCCATAAAGGTGCAACGACGTCACTGTTTACCAGAATCGCACTGTACGGAGAAATCCTTCAATTTTGAAAAAATGTCTTTGGTTTTCACACTTCTTTAATACTCCAGATCGTGTGATAGAGCCCAAGATAGGGAGCTGGTTTCGAATTTTTAAATTTGGATTAGTTCCTTAGGCTTGAATTGAGGTGCAATTCGTGGTTCTGATGTTGTTTGGTGTGGTTTGAGGCCTTGACTAAGTCCATGTTATATTTTGAGATTGGTTGATGTGATTGGACGAGGTCCGACGGGCCTCAGGTGTGTTTTAGATTGATTTTGAATCATTTTTTGACTAGGTCGCATTGCTGAAGGTTTCTGATTTCTGGTATTTTTGCACCTGCAAAGGAAGGGCCGCAGGTGCGAGTCCGCAAATAAGGATATGGGACCGCAGAAGCGAAGCTGGGCTGAGGAGGCAAGGACCACAAAAGCGAAAGCATGGGCACAGATGCAAAATTGCATCTGCAATGTTAAAGGCGCAGAAACGCGACCGCAGATACAGCTAGGCAACCACATGTTCGGTTGGTCAGATTATTTAGTAGACCTCGCAGATGCGAGGAATAGACTACAAAAGCAACATCACAGGTGTGATATTTTGGTCTCTCAGATGCGGAATCACTGGCAGGTTTATATTTCGGAGGTTTGGCTATTTTCTCATTTTTGGAGTTGTGGAGCTCAGCTGAAGGTGATTTTTGGAGGGCTTTCCATCATAATTGAAGGGGTAAGTGATCCTTACTTGATTTTGGTGTTGGATATTATTTACCCATAGATTATTATACCTAACTTATATGAATTATAAATGGGATTTGGGGATTTTGGACTATGAATATGGAGAGTGAGATTTGATGATTTGAGTGTCGCTTTGAGGTTGTAATTGGATGAAACACATATATTTTGACTCTTATCGAAATGTATGTTCAGAACTTATGAGTTTTGTCGAGTTTTGGGGTGCAGGCCCAGGGTTGACTTTGCATAATTGATTCAAGATCTTAGCTTTATTGTTTGGAATTGTTTCCTTTGGTTTTTATTGATGATATAATGTTATTTTGCCTAGATTTGAGCGGTCCAAAGGTTGATTCACGCAGGAAGGGCTTCTTAGAGTACTGATTTAGCTTGCTTGAGGTAAGTATCTTACCTAAACTTGGTTGAGGCACTAGTTTTCTCAGTTATTTGTGATAGGTACGTGCTATTAGTGGTGCACATGTGTGGGGTTGAGCCCATGTGCGTGCACCAAGGTACTATTCATGATTGGGGTAGTGCTTAGGCTATGATATGACTTGAATTGTTGCTAAGCTTAATGCTGCAACGTTTCTTTTATTTGTACCCCTATCGTGAGCTATTGGATATATGTTTGAGGTTACATAAAGGTTAATCTCTTGATTGAACATGATAATCTCTACTTTCATGATGTATTTGCTTGATTGAGCTGTGATACAATACTTTGCACATGCATACACCTTAGCATGTCACTTATACCAGTCCAGGAGAATGCAATTTGATGTTCATTTATTATGTACATGTATTCTTGTATATCTGTTTTCTGTGTGATATGGATTGGACTGGTAGCCTATGACCACGCCGGGCGGATTGTGATATTGAGGCTGTGACTATGCCGGGCTGATTGTGATATTGAGCTTGTGACCACAACGAGCATATTGTGATATTGAGCCTCTGACTATGCCAGGCGAATTGTGATATTGAGCTTGTGACCACGCCAGATGGATTTTGATATTGGCATGGGAGTTGCCCGTTCAGTTTATATTATTAGCACGCGAGTTGTCCTTGCACCATGTGAGTTGTCCGTGCAGCATTTGGATATGGATCCATCCTCCTAGGGTTATCCTCTCATGTTCTGTATTGATGGTGTACACACGGTTTGAGGAAAGCTAATAAGGGTTTGGTTCGGTTATTGAGATTCTGAGGAATAGCTGGCCAATGTTTGATTTAGGTACTGTATTTCATCTTTACATGGAATTTCCTTGGTTGTTTACCTAATTTTATTGCATATCTTCTTTATATGCTGGAGTTTTGAACGAGTAGAGTACTTTAAGTAATTTTGTGCACCAAGGTTGTTCCTTCTAAGATTCATGACTTGATCATATTATTGTTCTGTACTTGTTGGATTCGTGACCTGTACAGGTAATTAGCGAGTATCATTTATAATTCTTGCTTGTTTTACCTCGCCGAGGTTAGATATGATACTCGTTGAGTACATGGGGTCGGTTATAATTATACTACACTCTGCACTTAATTGTGCAGATCCAGGTGTTGGACCGAGTCACCAGTAGCTGAGCCTTATTGCTGAGTTATCTTCGGAGAGACGAGGTAGAGCTTCATCTCGACCGTAGTCTTGGCGTCTCTTTTATTTTGTACTACATTCAGACAATATTGTTATTTGGCATTTTAGACTTGTATTCCGTTTTAGAGCTAATGAATTTGTATTTACTAGTTCTATGGGATTGATTATGTATCGACACTATTACGTTATGTTGACGGATTTAGACTTGTATTAGTTTCATCATTTTTGTTATTACAATTCGTTATTATTATGTTGGGCTTGCCTAGAAAGTGTGTTAGGCGTCATCATGACATGTTGGTGGTTTTGGGTCGTGACAAGTTGGTATCAGAGCCCTAGGTTTGTAGGTTCTACGGGTAATGAGCAAGTTTAGTAGAGTCTGGACGATCGGTACGGAGACATATGTACTTATCTTCAAGAGGCTACCGAAGTGTTAGGAAAAAGTTCACTTTCTTGAATTCTTGTCGTGCTGATTTGTTACTTCCAAAGCTTGAACCTTTACTCTTTTATCCTCTCATAGATGGCGAGGACACGTTTAGTCAGATCGGGCGAGCAGGCACCAGTACCACCAGTTAGGGATGTGAGAGGCCGAGGTAGGGCTCGCACTACAGCTAGAGCAGCACCTGTCGAGCCAGCTGTCACTTTAGTGGAGGAGCATATTTCGGATACTATTGAGCCAGTAAGATCAACTCAGACACCGGCGGTGCCTATTGTTATATCTGGTCTTTAGGAGGACTTGGCTTAGATCTTGAGCGTGTGCAAGAGCTTGGCTTAGGCGGGTACGATACCAGTTGCACCAGCTACCTTACATGCTGGGGGAGGAGCCCAGACTCCCGTCGCTCGTATATCGGAGCAGCTAGATTGGAGTTATCAGACACCGTGGGTGTTACCTGTTCAGCCAATTATTGCTACTCCGACCGAGGTTGGTCTATCTATGTCCGATGAGGAGCATAAAAGTTTGGAGCGATTTAAGAGGCTTGATCCTCTCGAGTTCAGTGGAGGAGAGTCAGAGGATGCTCAGAGTTTTCTTGATCGGTTGGCACATCGGGTATTGTGGATATTAATGGAGTTGTATTTACTACTTTTCAATTGGCAGGGCCATCCTACAGATGGTGGCAGATCTATGAGTTAGACAGGCCAGCTGGCGCAACACTACTTATATAGCATCAGCTTTCAGTTCTCTTCATAGAGAAGTTTGTCCCACAGATTCGCATAGAGAAGTTGCATAGGGAGTTTGAGTAGCTACGGCAATGGGGTATGACTGTGACCCAGTACGAGATAAGACTTGTAAATTTGGCACGTCATGCAGTATAGTTGGTTCCCACTAAGGGGGGAAGGTCAGGAGGTTCATTGATGTTCTAAACTATGGTCTATGTTAAAGTTTGGCTCGAGAGGCAAAGGCAAATGCTAGGTTTGACCAAGTGGTTCAGATTGCTAGACGTTTAGAGCATGATTGCAAGCTTGAGCGAGAGGAGAGGGAGGCCAAGAGGCCGCGTGGTTCAGGTGGTTTTAGCAGTGCCTCATCAGGAGGCTAGTCATATTATAGTAGAGGTCGTCCTTTTAGTCCCGCTCAAGCAGCTCGTCATATTTCTCTCAGTTCCTCCATTAGCCATAGTTCATACAGTGCTCGCCCAATTTATTCATTGTTCAGTGCACTATCGGCACAAAGTTCTTACCATGCTCCATCTATATAGGGTTCCAAATGCAGTTATTCGGGTTATCAGGGTCAACAACTTTGTTAGAGGCATGGTTGTTTTGAGTGTGGAGACATGAGTCAGATCAAGAGGGATTACCCCACAATTTTTAGTAGGGTTCCACATTAAAGCTTGCAGCTTATGTTTTTAGCACCTGTAGCTACACCGCCTGCACAACAAGCTAGGGGTGCAGCTTAGTCAGCTCGAGGTCGCCCTAGAGGGGGAGGTCGGTCAGATGTTGGTCAGGCCCGTTTCTATGCATTTCCCACCAGGCTAGAGGCAGTTACTTCTGACACCGTGATCACATGTATTAGTTCGGTGTGACACAGGGATGCTTCAATACTATTTGACCCTGGTTCCACTTACTCTTATGTGTCATCCTATTTTGCTCATTATTTGGACATGCCTCGTGATTCTTTAGATATGCCTGTTCATGTATCTATATTGGTGGGTAATTCTATTGTGGTACACCATGTATATCGTTCGTGTATGGTTACCATTGGGGGTCATGAGACTATATTTGATCTCTTATTGCTCAATATGGTGCATTTTGATGTAATTTTAGGCATGGATTGGTTGTCACCATATCACGCTATTCTTGATTGTAACAGTAAGATCATGACGTTGGCGATGCCGGAGTTGTCGAGATTGGAGTGAAGAGGCTCCCTGGATCATGTTCCTAGTAGAGTGGTGTCTATTCTAAAAGCTTAACAGATGGTTGGGAAGGGGTTTTTGGCATATTTTGCCTTTGTGAGGGGTGTTTGTACTGATACTCCTACTATTGATTCAGTTCTAGTAGTAAGGGAGTTCCCAGATGTGTTTCCTACAGACTTGCCAAGCATGCCTTCTGACTGAGATATTAATTTTGGTATTGATTTGGTGCCGAGCACTCATCCCATCTATATTCCACAGTATCGCATGGCACTAGTAGAGTTAAAGGAGTTAAAAGAACAGTTACATGAGTTGCTTGATAAGGGTTTCATCAGGCCTAGTATGTCACCTTGGGGTGCACCGACACCATTTGTGAAGAAGAAAGATGGGTTTATGAACAAGTACCCACTATTGCGTATTGATTATTTATTAGATCAACTTCAGGGTTCTAGGGTATTGTTGAAGATTGATTTGAGATCGGGGTACCATCAGTTGATGATTCGGACTTCAGATATTCCGAAGATGGCTTTTAGGAGCCGCTATAGTCACTATGAGTTTCTAGTGACGTCTTTTGGGATGACCAATGCCCCAATAACTTTTATGCACTTGATGAACATCATATTCTAACCCTATATTGATTCCTTCATCATAGCTTTCATTGATTATATATTGGTGTATCTCGCAGCCGGGAGGATCACGAGCAACGTTTGAGGATCGTGCTCCAGACTTTGAGGGAGAAAAAGATATATGATAAATTCTCCAAGTGTGAGTTTTGGTTAGACTCGGTGGCATTCTTGGTCCACACGGTGTCCATAAAGGGGATTAAGGTGGATAGGAAGATGATTGAGACAATTCAGAGTTGGCCGAGACCATCTACTGCTATTGAGATCCGGAGTTTCCTTGACTTGGCTTGGTATTATTGACGTTTTGTGGAGGGGTTTTCATCTATAGTATCCCCATTAACTAGATTGACATAGAAGGGTGCCCCATTTAAGTGTTGAGTGTAAGGAGATCTTTCAGAAGCTCAAGACTGCTTTGACTACAACTCTAGTTTTAGTTTTGCTTTTGCGATCGGGTTCTTATACAGTGTATTATGATGTTTCACGGATTGACATTGGAAGTATGTTGATGCAGGAGGTTAGAGTGATTGCTTATGCTTCACGTCAGCTGAAGCCCAATGAGAAGAACTACCTAGTGAGTAGCAGTCATTGTTCATGAGCTCAATATTTGGATGCACTATCTTTACGACGTGTCATGTGAGGTGTTCGCGGATCACAGGAGTCTCCAACACTTATTCAAGAAAACGGATCTAAACTTAAGGCAATGGAGGTGGTAAGAGCTACTAAATGAGAAAGGCTAATGTGGTGGCCGAGGATTTGAGTAGTAAGGCTAAGAGCACTGGGAGTCTCGCTTGTATTCCAGTTGGGGAGAGACCGTTAGCATTGTATGTTCAGGTTTAGGCCAACCATTTTGTGAGGTTGGATATTTCGGAGCCTAGCAGGGTTTTGGCTTGTGTTGTTTCACCGTCGTCCTTGTTTGAGCGTATCAAGGCCTCTCAATATGATGATCCCCACTTGCTTGTCCTAAGGTACACGGTACAACACAGTGATGCCAAGGAGGTTACTATTGGTGATGATGGGGTATTGAGGCTACAAGGTAGGAGCTGGGTTCCAAATGTGGATGGTTTGCGAGAGTTGATTCTTGGGGACGCCCATAGTTCACAGTATTCCATTCATCTGGGGGTCGTGAGATGTACCATAATTTAAGGCAACACTATTGGTGGCGGAGGATGAAAAATGATATTGTTGAGTATGTTGCTCGGTGTTTAAACTATCAGCAAGTGAAGTATGAGCACTAGAGACCCGATGGTTTGCTTCAGAGGCTTGGTATTCTAGAATGTTGGTGGGAGCGTATCACAATGGATTTTGTAGTTGGGCTTCCACGGACCTTGAGGAGATTCGATGCAGTGTGGGTCATGGTGTGCCCGCGTCTATTATATCAGATTGAGGCATGCAGTTTACATCGTAGTTTTCGAGAAAAATGCAGCGTGAGTTAGGCACACAGGCCGAGCTGAGTACAACTTTTCATCCCCAAACGGACATGCAGTTCGATCGCACTATTCAGATTTTGGAGGACATGTTACGAGATTGAGTTATTGATTTTTGACGATCATGGGATCAATTTCTACCTTTAGCAGAGTTCACCTACAACAACAACTATTAGTGAAATATCTAGATGGCTCCGTGTGAGGCCTTATATGGGAGGCGATGTCGTTCTGTGGTTGGTCACTTTGAGCATGTGGAGGCTGGGTTATTGGGCACTGATTTGGTCTATGATACTTTGGAGAAGGTGAAGTTGATTCAGGAGCGACTTTGTACAACATTGTCCAGGAAAAAGAGTTATGCTGATAGGAATGCTCGTGATGTTGCATATATGGTGGGTAAGAAGGTTCAACTTAGAGTATCGCCCATGAAGTGTGTGATGAGGTTCGGGAGGAAGGGAAAGTTGAGCCCTAGGTATATTAGTCTGTTTGAGGTGCTTGAGAGAGTGGGAGAGGTGGCATACAGACTTTCCTTGCTACCTAGCCTATCAGGAGTTCACCGAGTGTTTTATATTTCTATGCTCCGAAAGTATTATAGGGATCCATCACATGTCTTGGATTTTACCACGGTGCAGTTGGATGAGGATTTGATTTATGATGTGGAGCTGGTGGCCATTTTGGATCGTTAGGTTCAAAAGTTGAGGTCCAAGGATATAGCATCGGTGAAGATTCAGTAGAAAGGCCCTCTGGCTGAGGAGGCTATGTTGGAGACCGAGTAAAAGATGCAGAGCAGATATGCTCACCTTTTTGAGACCCCAAGTATGATTATAGACTCATTTGAGGACGAACATTTGTTTGAAGGGGGGGGGGGGGATGTAACGGCCCGACCAGTCATTTTGAGTATTTTAGCCTTATTTCCCATATTTGATTCTTTACATATGTGTATTTATGATTTCGCGACTATCCTTGGGTGGTTGGTTTGGTTTTGGGAAGTTTTGGATTGAATTGAGATACTTAGTCCAAAGGTTGGATGCTTAAGTTGTATGAGTAAAATGAAGTTTGACTTTTTTATAGATGAATCTAGAATGGTATTTTGATGGTTTCAATAGTTTCGTATGGTGATTTTTGACTTACGCGTATGTTCGGATTTGGATTTGGAGGTTCCTAGGTCATATTGGTTCTAATTGACAAAAGTTGGAAAGTTAAAGGTTAGATGGTTGACAGGTTTGACCGGGAGTTGACTTTGTTGATATCGGGTTTGGATTTTGGTTATGGGAGTAGGGTGTCACAACCCAACTTGAGGGTTATGACTAGCACCCGGGCCATACTTGCCGAGCACCAACGTACATTTTATCTAACCTTCCTTATTATCTTTAAGGGCCGACAAGATCAATATAAATGGTAGACATGGATCATGAACATCCAACAATGAAAGATAATGTCACGAACATACATAACATGGGACGACAAGACTGTCAAGAAACTATATATAAGGTACGA
>AWOL01S0142362.1:0-20298 GCA_000715115.1 Nicotiana otophora
GTTGCTGCAGACAAAAGGCAAAAGGTCAATTTTTCTTTTTCTTCTGATACTAGTACTACTGCTCCTATTCCACTTGCATACTCGCACGTTCATTTATTGAAGTGACCTTTGCATATATAATGCTATTGAATATACCTAAACTACCAAATCTTGAATTTCAGTTGGTGTTCTTTTTGCAAGTTATATGGATGAAATGTAGCAAATAATGGGTTCATCTCCTTCTCTACTATACACATGGCCACTCCCACCCCGAAACATTGAGAAAAGAAAGTTATACACCTCAGTACTTGGGAATTTGACTCCAGTAGTTGAATTCGGGAGGGGGATAAAATAAAAGCAACTTCAATAATTGAAAATTATAGCTAGCTTTACCAGCTTTTGAAGTAACCCCAACAATGCAAATAGAAATCAACAAAGCAGTGCCTAACCTAAGCAGCCGGCTATGGAGTGGGGCATCCATTTATTTTTATTACGCCCACGACCACATGCGACCAAAGTTTCGGAATGCACAGCCACAATAGTTAGTACGATGATTGTGTTTGGTAATGAAGGAAGTCATTTTTTTAGGAAAATGTTTTTCTTTTCCTTGAAAATATTTTTAGATGTTTAGTTGACGAGAGGACAATATTTTTCAACAAAAGAATATGCATCAATATAATACTCTCTCCGTTTCAATTTATGTGAACCTATTTCCTTTTTAGTCCGTGCCAAAAAGAATGACCTCCTTCCTTATTTTGAAACAATTTACTTTTATGCAACGATTTATAGCCACACAAAATATATGTGCTTCATTTTACACCACAAGTTCAAAAGTCTTCTCTCTTTTCTTAAACTCCGTGCCCAGTCAAATGGGTTCACATAAATTGAAACGGAGGGAGTAGTAATTAGCATATGAGATTTTTTTTTATAAAGTTTTGAGTGATAAAAGTTAATAATAATGTTTAAGTATTAGCTGAAATAAATAAATAAATAAAGAAAAATAGTTTCCGCCCCCATAAGTAAGGAAGTCATTTTTCCCCATCAGAAAAAATATTTTTCTTGGAAAATGACTTACCCCATACCAAATACCAGAAAATAGCTTCTCTCGTACCCAACACATCATAAAAATATTTGTTTTGTGTTGAAATCAACCACCACGTTTCATAGTTTGTTTTTCTATTCTTTTTTTTGTGGTTTAGGAATTGTATTATTTTAAGTAAATGTAATGTGGGTGTGGAAACAGGAAGTTGAAAGCAAAATCAAACAATACTTTTGCTGGATCTTATTCTCCTTAGACATTTCTAAGCACTACAAGAAAGCCACCGAACTCTTAACACTATGTCTGGTTTCTAAAAGAGGAAGAGCACATTTTATTTTCCTTACGCAAGAGTTTGACGATTTACTTCTGGTTGTTGGAGTTGGGACGAAAGCAACTTTACATGTTTTCCATTTCCATACAGTTTTCGGTGGATTTGAGAAAATTGATGTGAGAGACAGCAATCAATGGTATAAGAGAGGTTCCATTTGAACAATTATTTATTTCAGTTCAAGGTTCCTCGTCTCTATTTTCTTCTGAAATAGAATATAAAAACGGAGTGTGTTGGAGAAATGACAAGAAGATATTGGAACATAAATAACAACAGATGAAACGACACAAATTATCACCTGAATATCAAGGAAAGCCAGAAGCGCCCCGTCGATCATGTGATATTATTTCATTTACTTAACGCTACGTTCAATTAAACTGAAAAACTGAAATTCAGGACGCATTGGCTAATTCCTAAACAGCAACTCTTTACGGTGGCTACCTGGTGTCATTTCTACTTCATTGACAGCGAATTAGTACTATCGCTATGGATTGGGCCACCGAAGGCCATCCTATATAGCCCAAACTATGCGAGACCCAATTTTTACTCCTTCCAATACTAGTACTTCTCCATTATATTCTCCACCAAGTACAAAAGTAAACATTCGTGCTCACATGTTCACTAACAAATACTCCATCCCAAAATGCTTGTTCCGAATATGAAATATAATCCCAATGGTTAATGTCATGTTTAAGACAACCTTTTTGTAACCCTCTATGTAATAGGAGTAGTATAAATAGAGAACACACCTGGAAGCTGGAAGAAATAAGAAAAGCTCTCCTCAGCTTTCATCTCTGATATTGTTACTTTTTAGCTTGATCTCTTAACAGTTCTCCTTTTCTTTTCATATTGTCTAAAAATTACCCAATTCTTCAGATAAAAAGTTCTAATACGCTTTAAATACTACAGAAATTTTAAACATCCTCGTTTACTCTACTTAAGGAAGATTATCACATTGGCACAAAGGTCACTAAATTCTCTGGTGGTTGAGATTTTAAGGAAGAAGCCGGCGCACTACAGGCTAAACCGCTAAAGAGTATCTCATGTTAGTTTCTGAGTACTTTTTGCTATCACCCAGAAGGATTCATAAGAAAACATGAACTAGCATAAAGTTAGAAGTAACTTTTGGGAATGTGTATAGGAAGAGATGAATAATCATTTCTGCGTCCTCCTAAATTGTATGAACAAACTAGTAAGAAGCATAACAGATGGCTTTTTTGGTTTTCTAGTCATTCCCGATATAGTATCCTAAATATAAACAGCTCTATCAGAAAGAACAGATATATACAATGCGAAAAAATAACAGAACAGTTGAAAGACAAGAAACAAAGTAGAGAAGATATATCAAGAGTTTGATATGTTTCAATTTCGATAATGTTTTTAATTTGTTGTGTGAGGGGGTGAAGTCATTTGTCAATCAGGGCATAGGGCAACTATGAGGTGAGTAAGGCAGCACAAGAAGAAAGCAAGCATAACTTTCCGAAATGAAGAGAAACCACAGGAAACAACCTTTGTCAGCATAAAAGTTAACAGTCCAAATTTATTCATTCACACCTGATTGAAAAGTGGAGTTCCCTTTGTCATCAGAAGAAAACCAGAAAGAATTATCAATTTCTTCAAAATAATCAGCGGGGAAGCACCTGTTCAAAGTTGAGTAGACTACAGTCCAGCACTGAAAAGGTACTGGAGTGATGTTGCTTCAGCATCGAATCCACTAGATTTCAGTGTCAAAAAGCCGAATAGTAACATTTGAAACCATTCTACGAGCAAAAGGAATATAACTTAAACTGTACCTGGAAACCAGACAATATCAGCAAAATGTTAAGGATAACTCTTGTTGGTCTTGGGTAGTTCCCAAAAAAAAAAAATTATTTTCTGAACAATTATTTTTCTTAATTGTCATTTTCTTCTATTTTCAGAAAATGGATAATGTGCATATATCTGTTAACACAAAAATATTTCCTATTCAAGACCACTTTCTATCAAGCGTATTTGAATCACCTAAAACCACTTTTGTCTCAAGTAGGACTTACAAAATCAAGTAAGCGGAGTATACTGAATATAAATATGTGTGCAGAGGAAGAGGAGGGATGGACCGGTATGTGAAATGGGTGCCAGTGTACATATGAGATGTAGAAGGATAAATTCATTCTCTGGTTGAAGCAGCTTCACTACGAGTTGGGTTTGGGCATCAGTGGTTGAATACAGTAGGTAAGTTAGTTTCAACTACCAAAATTAGCTGATACAACCCTTGTACCTATTATTTCTATGCTGAGACTGTTTAATTATGCTTGATAATGGTGATTTGGATAAAGATGAAATAGCAGGGAGCAGTATAGCCAGCCAAGAGTTCTGTCCATCTTTTTTCGGTTACAAAATAATAGACATTGGGAAGATGTCTTAGGATCATTTTGATTTTTGTCAAAATCTTTTCTGAAGTGCAATATCCTTTGGATATAGGAAAGAAAAGGGGGAAATGAAGGAGATACTTTCACTTGTTTGGTAACAATAAAGAATGTAGCTTCTATTGTGGACACAAGTGATTGCATCTTTATTAAGGACTCAAATTGGTGCATCTTTTGGTCCCCATGGCCCCAAGTTCTTGAGGAAGCAATCTCTGTTCACTAAAAAACACTGCATAAATGTAGCCTCGAAACAGAGGTACATCTTCTCTTTAACTTGCACGTTCCACTGCAACAGTTCCTTCCCGCCATATTTCCATTATCACTACCCTCTGACTTTTAAAGCATAATCTCTTTGGTCAAAAGCAATATTCAGGATTTATTTACCAAAAATATATATATTCATGAATTGGTGAAAATTCAGAAAAGATGGAAGACATTGAGAATTCTGAGTACTTAGAGCAAGGAAAAAAATAGAGCAGAGAATATGCAACTATACATACTAGAAGTGTTGAGTTTGTCTGAACTATTCCGTCAGGAAACTGATAAAAGGATAAGAGCCGCTTTGGTTTTCCAAATATAGTGGCATGCACATATCCAATTGACCAGATTTTAATGAATTTTATTTTTTTCTGGATAAAAGTGCAATAATGAACATTCCCTACAAGATCACTGAGAACACCTCAATCTTCAATGAGTTGAAATCTGAGATTGAAAATTAACAGATCAATCTGAATACTTATGATTTACTTGCATGTTCTAAGGAAACCTAATCATGGAATCTCAATATTGTTAAGCAGCACCTCTAACCATCTAAATCTCCAGTTTGGCATTTGTTCACAACAGGTGGCCTGGACTGCTACAATCGTTGAAACAAAGGGAAAGAAACCCCACTGACGTCCTCCCTTTGATATGTAAGTGCTCCTAACATACCACCTCCAATATCTCTGTTGTCTTACCTATTTCAGCATAAAAACCACCCAAATATGGATGCCAAGAAATCACAGATGTAGACCCTTATTACTCTTTCAAATAATAACTAGTTTGGGGTCAACATCACATACGTATGGCAGGTTTTGGAACCAAAAGTTGTTGAAAGAGCATATATTAAATGACTGAAAAAATAAAATAAGGTATTCTAATAACTTGAAGTCGTGGGGTAACTTCAATGGAGATGTTGAGCAGATCTGAGTGCCACTTTCGCATTATCCGATGCATGCTTACTGTTACGCGGCGCCTTCCTGATGTTACTTNACTCTTTCAAATAATAACTAGTCTGGGGTCAACATGACATACGTATGGCAGGTTTTGGAACCAAAAGCTGTTGAAAGAGCATATATTAAATGACTGAAAAAATAAAATAAGGTATTCTAATAACTGGAAGTCATGGGGTAACTTCAATGGAGATGTTGAGCAGATCCGAGTGCCAACTTCGCATTATCCGATGCATGCTTACGCATACCATGTACTATTATGACCATGATGAGATGCTTTTAAAAACAATCCAGCTTCTAAGTTGTTCGGACACGGGTGCGAATCTAGAGATCGGATCCTTCTAGATGTAAATTCTAAGATTCGGGGATATGGATCCTAGTACGGATACGGATGGGGGGATCCGGCTAAAAATAATTTAAAAAATATAAAAATATCTCTAAATTATGAGAAATTTTGTGGAATACTTAGCTTGTAAAGTGTGAATTTCTTTATTCTCAAGTTGTAGATAAGTAAAGTATTGATTTCCTAGATAAGATATGCTATTTTCTTTAGATTTACCCTAATTTTAGTTCTGATTTTGGGAATCAAATTGTATCTCGTCTCGAATTTTTCTGTCTGATGTGGTTAAAGTATCCAAAATTGTTTGACCAGATCCGGTACGAATCCCATACCCACACCCATACTAGTGTCGTGTCGACACTGGTACGGCACCTAAACTGCCATGTCGGAGCAACTTAGTCCAGCTTTTAGTGATTCTTTTGACCCAAATTTGGTCGGCAAGCGACCGGAGAAGATCTATAAACCACAAATGAGACATTTGCTAATACATATTTTCTTAATTCCTTATTGTAATTTATGCAATTAAATTTGAATTCCAACTTTACATTTAAGATGGAACAGCATTACTGTTTCGTTACACTTGAACCCCATTATCTCCGTTCCTACTTATGGCTAAAATATAACAAGGTTAAAAAAGATATAGATGGTTGAAAGTCAGTACATGTAAGAAAAACTATGCAAGATAGATAAAGGAGAAAAGCAACTGACCAGATAAGGGCACATATCTCACATATGATTGCAAGTAGTGTCAAAATCTTACTGTGGATCTGCAGAAATACATAAATAATAAACAGAAAAAAGATTGTAGTTCGGGTAACACGTAGCATAACAAAGTAGAGTGATTAGTAATATATATCTTTTATACAAAAAAAAAGTCAGGCCACAGGGAGCAGCAACAAGACAGTAACAATAACAACAACAACAACAACAACGACGACCCAGCAGAATCCCACAAGTGGGGAACAACAGGAAAGTAAAAGGGACATAAATGTTTCGCAGCACACTACAAGAAAATAATGCTTTTTATGGTCAAGTTTTTAACATCACCATGTTAAGACTACTATTAAGCAAAATTTATCTTGCTAACTCAGTCATCTTCTCCTCATATCAAGAGGGAGGGTTGCTTGTAAAACTGAGACTTAAGGGTAAGTTCTACAAAGTAGTGGTTAGACCGACCATGTTGTATGGGGTAGAGTGTTGGCCTGTCAAGAAGTCGCATGTCCAGAAAATGGAAGTAGCTGAGATAAGGATGTAGAGATGGATGTGTGGGCATACCAGGTTGGATAAGATTAGGAATGAAGTTATTCGGGATAAAGTGGGAGTGGCCCCCTTGGAGAATAAGATGCGGGAGGCGAGGTTGCGATGGTTCGGGCATGTTAAGAGAAGAAGCATAGAAGCCCCAGTTAGGAGGTGTGAGAGTTTAACCTTGGTGGGTATGAGGAGGGGTAGAGGTAGGCCAAAGAAGTCTTTGGGAGAGGTGATTAGGCAGGATATGGCGCAGCTGGAGCTTACTGAGGACATGACTCTTGATAGGAGAGTGTGGATGTCGAGGATTAGGGTAGAAGGTTAGTGGGTAGTCGAGCGTTTCCGTTTGTCTTCTTCAGTTCGACAACATTAGTGTTAGTTTGTTATCCCTTTATTCTTAGATTGCTATTACTACCGTTTAATTGCTACCTTGGCTTCAACCCTCGTTTTATCTTGTTGTTGTTTATACTTGTTGTCATTACTTCTTTATATGCCAAGGGTCTTCCGGAAATAGTCTCTCTGCCCTCAAGGGTAGGGGTAAGGTTGCGTACATCTCACCCTCCCCAGACCCCACTTTTGGGAATTCATTAGGTTCGTTTCTATTGTTCAATTTATTAGATATCTTACCCTCATGCGGAATTGGGGGGGGGGGATGACCATTACTTCAGCAGGCCTCTTATCTATCTAAGAGAAAACAATATTGGGACGCAGAATGAATTCTTCACATTGGATTTTAACAACCTTATATTTACTTCCAACTACAACTTCCTCGTAGAAAGAAGGAACTCCTACAAGATAGCCTTTGCCTTGGGAAGGAGAGTGGGCAAGGAAGAAGATATCCGCGGTGCAGTAATATATGAATTGTTTCGTATTTTCTTCCTTCAACAAGAAAGAGAGCAGCTGATTTACGACATGCCCAAAAAAGGTGAGTGCAAAAATGGAAGAAACAAGTACTGGACTTTCCTAATATATCACAGGAAGTGAATTCTAAAATAAAAACCACCATATGTTACTAAACTAGTACTATTATTTAGGAAGCGGATCACTCTAATAGATATCACACTATATACTCAGACACTTACCACCAGCGCACAAATGAGAGCCAAAACAACACATCCCACATAAACGGCTGTGGCATAGACACGAACAGGATCCATCATCATTGATATTTGCTGCACAGGTCCAATGAGAAAAGCTGTGCTGCCGTGAGAATACCCAAGTTCAAAACACAGAAAGCATAAGATGAATGAAATCCAAACACATGGCTGATATCCAACAATATAAATCTATCCCAGATACTGAAAGGCTAGTATAATAATTGAATGGTTAATCGCTTCTAACAATTCAAAGTTCCATATTTTCTATACCCAAGCAGATTGTGGCATACCTTCCAATAGCCAACATGTTGCCAAAAGTAAACAACAGGGCAAACTTGATGGGCTTGACGAAAACAATCAAAGACTGCAGGCAAAAAAACAATAAAGGGCAAAACAATAAACAGCTGAAGAGATTGTTATTATAAAAAGCATTTGTCACACAACTACTTCATACTTTCCAATTTATGTAACATAGTTTGATTCGGCACAAAGTTTAACAAAGAAATGAGGCCTTGTGGTCTTTAACATCCAATAATATATTATATGTATGGTTATAAAAGCTTCCAAGTTAAAATGGAAAGTGCAAAGTTAATTGTTTACAAATATAGATGTGTCATTCTTTTTTGGTACGGACTCATAATAAAATAGTCACAAAAATTAGAACTGAGAGAAAAATGTTTGATTACAGACACTGAGTAGGTGGTCATACCAGGAACATACAAACCAAGCCGGCGAGCAGACAGGCAGCGAAACCGTAGACTCTCTGCGTCCAATCAAAATCCAAAAAGCATGAGAAATTACCTTGGGATTTGAGGAAAATATGGATCCTGAACAAGGGCAGTGAAATTTTGAGGGAAATAATGTATGAAATATAGTACCTGTAAAGAGGAAAGAGAGCAGAGCCCTTCTTGTTCACCGAACAGATTATCTTGTTGCTCTTCATTGTCCCCCAAAATGGATTCGCTTAGCTTCCACATTTTGTTGAGAATTGGGGTTTAGTCAAATGATCATCAATACCTTACAATCTCCCAGATGAAGCACAAGGTCGTTTACTTGAAAATCGTGGCTTAAAGAACAAAGGTGTCAGCATTCACTTTGGTGGATTAACTTGGTAAATCATAAATTAGTGCTATGTTCAAATGAGCTTTTTTTTTTTTGGGTCACTTTGGGGTCCGACTATCCAATTTCCGAAAGCCTCACATTGGAGTAAAAACTAAAAGGTCTCTTGATTAAAGACAACTTCATATTTAGAATTTTAAATTCAAAGAAATTTGATTAAAACAAAAATGTTGAGAAGTACTTATTTTTTTTTGGATAATTATGGTATCTGGGCCAGTTTGCACGTATTTCGATTAATTTCACAGGATATCCGTCATATCCCACCAGTAACAAGTATCGTATAACTTTATCTACCAAGGTATAGACGTATAGAAAGAAATAATTTACTATAACACGCAAAATCATATCTTTTAAAAATATTATTTATGTTATTTTTACGAAGTTTGTTCTCATTAAAGTACATACTCAACGCATATATTTATAAACTATACATGTATAAGCAATTACCTAAAGACACAAATGCCCTCAAAATAAATCTTTACATAACGTGAATAATGCATTATGATTCATTGTATAAAAATCCAGTTATTATTTACAGCATAAACAATCTATTCATTATAATCCTCGCATAACTAAGATCTTGTTATTAATACGTTCAAATCTAATATACATCTGAATATTAAAGTGTGTCTTAAGATTAGGATATTCAAATATGAATATTTAAGATGTTGTAATAAAATATGTATACGAAGTAATTGTTTACCTGTAAAACGGTACTGTTGAATTGGTAACGTGGATTATAGACAAGCGAATCGATTTGATCCCAAAATGATAAATAAATTAAACAAAAATCAAGACTTAGCATTGAAATCAAGATAAAACAGCGGATAGCTTTGATTCCGAAAGCAGAGCTTCCGAAGGCAATAACAGTAATACCAATAAACAAGAAATAAAGTGTTATTGAGCTTAGAAGAATGTGTAGCGTACGTTTGTCAGAAAATTCATGTTTTACAATAACTATTGAAATCACTATTTATAGTTGCACCTAGGTAACAACGTCCTAGGATCAATCCCATCTCAAATGACAATTATAGGGGCGGTTGAAGAATGTGTAATGACAGGCTATGAATGCCATAATTCTCTATAACGGATTGTGTATTTAATATTGCAGAATATTCTTCATTGAATACTATCGGATGGCAGGCATTCGTTTGTCTTTATTAGCAATATTCCCTTCGGGGGCTCTCAGGTACTAACCGAAGTTGTTGCCCCCGATCTTGGTTTCCACCTGTCTCACTTTTCGTCTGTCTCCGGTTTCACGTGTCACTCTAGTATGCGTGTATTTAATATGAACCGATTTTACCCTATACAGATAGCCTCCCTGCTTTCCGGTGGCACGTCCTTGTGTCATCAAGAAGTTGGTGGAGATACCTTTCTTGGCGGAGAATTTTCTAACGCCCTCTGAAAAGTTTCTGACGCTTGATTAGACGCACGTCTCTCTGTTTTAATACCCCAAACACGCGTCATTTCACGATCTTTTACCGGTTCTCGAAGTAATCATGGCCACAATTTTAAATTGCCTATTCCTTTACTTATACGCTTCATCCTTCTTCTTTTACACTTCACAATCCTTCAAAGCTCTCTCAACTTCTTTGCATCCAACTTTTCCTAGCTTTCACTATTCTTTAATCTTCTTATTCAAATAACTCTTCTTTTCATCTACTAACCATGGCTTCTTCTTCTAATAACTCAAACTCTTCAAAAAACAAAGAAAGCACTGATGATGATGCTCCTTCTATGGTGAGCACTATTATCCCCAGAAGGCTTAATACAACCAAGGACTTTGAAGAAAAGTTCCCTTTTGCTAACTCCTGCACATGAGTTGTTGGTGTATACTCTTCTTCCATCCGTTATTTTAGCATTCCTGCCGTGAAGGAAAACTGTGGTTGCCATGATTTGAACATCATCACTCCCGATCTGGAGGAGCGGGTAACCTTCCCTAAGAAGGGTTTTACGTACGTGTAAACGTACCCCTTCACTTTGGCCCCGTTCTCATTGAGCGGGGGACTTGACCCCGTAATCTTGGAGTTTGGCTTCCGCTATCAAGTCTGTTTGGCACATGTGAGCTCTTCTGTGTGGTGGACGGTAGCCTGTCTTTGGTGATTATGCCAGGAGAGGGGGGAAGAGCTCTCATTGGCTCGAATGATGAACCTTTATTCCCCCAAGATTTTCCGTGGGGTAATGATAAACGTTAGCAAACGTGGTCACCATGCTTTGCTTACTAGCATGGATGGCGACAACGACCGTGGATAGATAAAGCGGTTCGTTATAGTTGCTACCATAGATATCATCCCGGCCACAACTCCATCCTTTTCCTGATTCGTGGACTCATACACGTAAGTTCAACATATGTCTTTTCTCTGGTTAAAGATTGTTTCATGTTATTACTGATCCTTCTCATTTTATTATTTCAGCAACTCGGTGGACACCATCAAGAGTTGAAGGTTTGGACCAGTGGGTCCAGAAGATTTTGGATGTTACTACACCTGAGAATCGCTGGTGAAAAGAACTAGCCCTCAAATATGGGTGGAAGGCCAAAAATCATAGTAAGTCGATTCTCGAACTAATCTTGTTTTCACCTCGCATATAAGAAAACTGGCTAACTTCTCTTTTTGTTGACTTCAGGTATTTCGCAGGGCTCTGTTACCGTCCTTGAGGAGGATGTTTTAGCTGATATCGTAGATGCAACGAGGTTGCTGCATGAGGCCTTCGCCTGTATGGGTGTCATCGGACCTGCTTCCGGTGCAGGTGATTCCTATTGGAGCCCCCGGCCAGAGAACAAGCAACAAAAAAGGTGACGTTTCTCTACGGTCGAGGGTAAAAATAAAAGGGTGAAGAACGCCACGCCCGAGCCAACCACCGCCACTGTGGTAATTTATGATGATGGGGGAGTTAGTGATGAAGAGGCTTCCCTACATAGGAGATGATGATCTTCATCGGCTCAACAAAATGCTCAGTCTGAAGAGCCAATAACACCAACCGATAACGACGTCCAAGCGCTCTAGGGAGAGTGTGATATAGTGGAAAATGCCAATTCTCGCTTCCGAGCCCCAATCGCTGCTCCTGGTACTATGAGGCTGGGTACCAGGCCTCTTTTGTCTTTGGTTGATGAGCAACTAATATCTAGCACTGCTTTTGCCGCAGCTGTTTCTCAACCCACAACTTCATCAGTTTCATCTCCTTCTTCGCCACCAACAACTGCTACATCATCTCCACCGGCTGCAGATACCCGATAGGAGGATGTCCCTCCTCCCCCGTCCATGGGAATTTGGGATATAACTATTTACCCCCTTCTGCAGATCCCCAGAGGAGAAAGAATGTCTCCCTCTCGGTTTCTACCTAATGTCATCTGTTGTCCCGGTCGGTGGAACTCGCCAATTACCTGAAGCCTCTGGCTTCATACAAAGATAAGAATAAAATACACTCTAGAGAGAGAGAGTTTATGATAAACAATTCCATGCACAACGCAACAATGGTACAATATTTGTTCCCTTTACTGTTTCTTCTAATTTCGCTATGACATGATTTTTGATTTGAACTTTTGCTTTACAGGCTAACTTCCTTTCTTCCGAGGGCCTTAATAGGTTGATCCTTGCTAGAGAGATACTCACATCTGAGTGGGATCAACTGTTGGACGAGCGATAGCAAATTGCTGCTCGTCTCCCGGTACTGAAAGCACAAGCTGCTGAAGCCGTTGAGTTGGAGTCCCAATTACAGCAGAGTGAACAAGAGGTGGTGACCCTTAGCCAAGAGGCCGACCTATTAAGGGTACAATTTCAAGAGGCTACGGTAAAGTGGTCCGAGGTCCAGAATGTTGTTCTTGCTGCTGCCGAGCGTGAGGCTGCTTCTACTGAAAGACTAAATAATTTGGAGGCAGCCTTGAACTCCAAAGCTGAAGAGGGTGATACTGCTGAGGAGAAGTATGCCCGGATGGAAGATAAGTATAGGAAGGTCATGGAGCACAATAAAGTTTAAAACTCCACTATTCGTGACCTTTACATCAGCCTTCAGGCTACTAGATCCGAGTGGAATAACCTTTCGACCGAGGTTGAATAGCTTAATGAAGAGCTCCAGTGCCGAACGACTTCCCTCATTATTGAAAAAATATATTCTATGTATGACATGAGGAGAAAAACTTTCGAAGAGGCCAAAGCGGGCGTCATTGACTTTGATGCCTAAATCGCCAAGGCCCATGAGCTGGAGTCAACTACCCGAAGGGGTCTCCCGGTCTAACCTGATGCATTTGACTCTTCTGGTTCCGGTTCCGAGTTCTCGAGAACTGAGGAAGAATTTGAAAGGGATGATGATGAAGGTAAAGATCTTGATCCGGCGGCATATCCACCTACTTCTCTAAGGGTCGCAGACGCTTCTCTTCCCCCGGGTTCTGGGGATGCAGTAGTTTAGTTTTTTGCTTTCTTTCCTTTTTGTTTTTCATTTCATACTTTTGTACTTGTGCTACTTGCCACGTTTGTTATATAAAAGTGATTTTTTATTTAAGTATTGCTCAAAGTTTTCCTTTGCGTCGAGTTATGCAAGGCTTCAGGTGAGTTTATTTCCCGATAGTATTTGGATTTCGAGCATGAATTCTTCCGGAACCAACCCTTTACTGTGAGGGTTTCATAAGAGAGAGCCCTTTTTATGTTTATGGTGCTCTTGAAGAGGACGTCTCCTGTTCATCCCGACACTAGGATTTGAAGTACTTGATTAACTTTTAAATGATAAAATTAATTCATCGTTCGGACAAGAAACGAGATAAAAATAAAAGGATTTTACTTTATTCCTTCCATTTTCAAAAGTACATAAGCATTCGTTGTGCTGAAAAGAAATTGCCATTACTTATGGCTAATTTGTATAACTTATTTCTATAGGGCTGGCCGCGCAGTCTCCGGTCTCGATGATGTATCTTTGTTCCCGAATTTTGTAGTCCCGGTTTATGTGGCAGTCATGTTTCCGTATTCTCATATCATTCCCCCCTGCCTGTGTTCGAATGCTAATTTGAACAATAGAAGCCTTGCTCCTTTGAAGATCCCACTAGTGAATTGTTGGATAATATTTGGTCTGATAGCAAGGTTCACTTCCTGTTAGGAACTTTGCTATATAGCCAAAGGTTATCTAACCAACCCCCAGTTACTTGTACTCGTGAACGGTCGGGTAACCTTTGGCCCGATAACAAGCTTTATTTCCCTGTAGGAACTTTGCTATCGAGCAAAAAACTCTACAACCATCCCGTAGTGGCTCATTGCTTCCATGCCTTATTATTTAAAGGTCTTATTTATACTGACGGTGCTTTCTCCGTAGTATGCTTTCTGTTCCTGCATCATGAAAACCTTGATAGAAAAACACAGTTGGGACAAAAACTAGACGAAAGGAAAAAGAGTGCAGCACATACTTTTAGTATAAGCGGTGTTCATCAACAATAGTATCTTTTGAGGTGTGCCACATTCCAGTTGGTCGACAATTTTACTCTGTCTTGATTTTCCAATTCGTATGATCTTTTTCTCGGTGATAGCTAAAACCGGTAGGGGCCTTCCCACGTTGGATCCAGCTTTCATGCGTTGAGCTCTCGGGTATTTTGAGTCAATTTCCTTAAAACCAAGTCTCCCACTTTAAAATAACGGAGATTGGATCTTCAATTATAATATCTTTCCATTCTTTGTTTTTGGGCCGCCATCCTTATATGAGCCAAGTCCATGTGTTCGTCGAGCAGATCCAATGAGACCAACGATACTTCGGTATTTGCTTCTTCATCCGTCTGGAAGTATCTCATGGTAGGTTCTCCCACTTTCATCGGGATCAGGGATTCTGCTCCGTATACGAGAGAGAAAGGTGTCTCTCTCATGTTTGATTTGGCCGTTGTTCGGTATTCCCATAACACTCTTGGTATCTCTTCGGGCCATTTGCCTTAGGCTGCTTCCAATCTTTTTTTGAGATTTTGAATAATCACTTTGTTCGTTGATTCCGCTTGGCCGTTTGCACTCGGGTAGTATGGCGATGATGTGATTCTTTTGATTTTCATGTCTTCAAAGAATTTTGTGAACTTTGTGCCTATAAATTAGGGCATGTTGTCGAAGGCTATCTCTTTTGGTATCCCTAACCTGCAAATTATGTTCTCCCATAGGAAATCGACTACTTCGCACTCGCTGATTTTCTGGTATGGACCTGCTTCAACCCACTTAGAGGAGTAGTCAGTTAAAATCAAAAGAAATCTTACCTTACCGGGAGCTGGTGTCATCTGACCGACTATGTCCATCCCCTATTTCATGAATGGCCAGGGCGATAAAATCGAGTGCAATAGTTCTACGGGTTGATACTCCAACGGTGCCTGGCGTTGACATTTATTGCATTTCTGAACATATGTCTTCGCGTCTTGATCCATCCGGAGCGAGTAGTATCCTGCCCTAATTAGCTTTAATACCAAGGAGTCCACACCCGAGTGATTTCCACATATTCCTTCGTGAACTTCTCTCATGATGTTGCGACTTAAGGCTAGACTTGTGTAGAGTGATAAACTTGCTATTGTAGAGATTCGACGGGCTTCATGATTAGCCGCGAAATAATTGTACTCCTNGGTTATCTAACCAACCCCCAGTTACTTGTACTCGTGAACGGTCGGGTAACCTTTGGCCCGATAACAAGCTTTATTTCCCTGTAGGAACTTTGCTATCGAGCAAAAAACTCTACAACCATCCCGTAGTGGCTCATTGCTTCCATGCCTTATTATTTAAAGGTCTTATTTATACTGACGGTGCTTTCTCCGTAGTATGCTTTCTGTTCCTGCATCATGAAAACCTTGATAGAAAAACACAGTTGGGACAAAAACTAGACGAAAGGAAAAAGAGTGCAGCACATACTTTTAGTATAAGCGGTGTTCATCAACAATAGTATCTTTTGAGGTGTGCCACATTCCAGTTGGTCGACAATTTTACTCTGTCTTGATTTTCCAATTCGTATGATCTTTTTCTCGGTGATAGCTAAAACCGGTAGGGGCCTTCCCACGTTGGATCCAGCTTTCATGCGTTGAGCTCTCGGGTATTTTGAGTCAATTTCCTTAAAACCAAGTCTCCCACTTTGAAATAACGAAGATTGGATCTTCGATTATAATATCTTTCCATTCTTTGTTTTTGGGCCGCCATCCTTATTTGAGCCCAGTCCATGTGTTCGTCGAGCAGCTCCAATGAGACCAACGATACTTCGGTATTTTCTTCTTCATCCGTCTAGAAGTATCTCATGGTAGGTTCTCCCACTTTCATCGGGATCAGGGATTCTGCTTCGTATACGAGAGAGAAAGGTGTCTCCCTCATGTTTGATTTGGCCGTTGTTCGGTATGCCCATAACACTCTTGGTATCTCTTCGGGCCATTTGCCTTAGGCTGCTTCCAATCTTTTTTTAGATTTTGAATAATCACTTTGTTTGTTGATTCCACTTGGCCGTTTGCACTCGGGTAGTATGGCGATGATGTAATTCTTTTGATTTTCATGTCTTCAAAGAATTTTGTGACCTTTGTGCCTATAAATTATGGCATGTTGTCGAAGGTTATCTCTTTTGGTATCCCTAACCTGCAAATTATGTTCTCCCATAGGAAATCGACTACTTCGCACTCGCTGATTTTCTGGTATGGACCTGCTTCAACCCACTTAGAGGAGTAGTTAGTTAAAATCAAAAGAAATCTTACCTTACCGGGAGCTGGTGTCATCTGACAGACTATGTCCATCCCCCATTTCATGAATGGCCAGGGCGATAAAATCGAGTGTAATAGTTCTGCGGGTTGATACTCCAACGGTGCCTGGCGTTGACATTTATCGCATTTCTGAACATATGTCTTAGCGTCTTGTTCCATCCGGAGCGAGTAGTATCCTGCCCTAATTAGCTTTAATACCAAGGAGTCCACACCCGAGTGATTTCCACAGATTCCTTCGTGAACTTCTCTCATGATGTTGCGACTTAAGGCTAGACTTGTGTAGAGTGATAAACTTGCTATTGTAGAGATTCGGCGGGATTCATGACTAGCCACAAAATAATTGTACTCCTCTTACGAATTTTTCCTGCATTATGTGTTCTCATCGAAAGGTTTCCCTTAAAAATTTATAACTCACACGTATATTCATGAGTGGGTTCAAGGACTCGACAAAGCTTCTTATTCTAATGAGATCGGGTTGTTCGCCTCGGTAGTATAATAGATATATCTATGGTTCGTATCATTCGACCCTCGACAATGTGCATATTATGATGGGATCGAGTCGTTCGCCTTGGCAGGATTATATATCACACTCTCATGGGAGCGGGCCATTCACCTCAGCAATACAATAGATGTATCTATGGTTAGACAATATTACGATGGATCGGGCCGTACGCCTCGGCATTTCTATAAAATACTCTTATGAAATTGTGCGTAATAATTGATAAGAAGCCAGTATATCTGTGAATTTTCCTGATTTGAACTATGACGACCTATATGGTGAGGTCCACTATATATATACTCTGATTGAGGGGGTAACTACTAGATGAGAGCTTGAGTTACTGTTGAGAGGAGAATTGTACCACGAATTTATACTTGTTATTTCGTTTATTTACTCTAACTCATATCTGTCTTATTGGACCACTAGTAAGTGTCGATGTCGACCCCTCGTCACTACTTCTCTGAGGTTTGGCTAGATACTTACTGGGTACGCGTTGATTTATGTATTCATGCTACACTTCCTGCACTTATTATGCAGGTACATATATGTCTGGTGGTATTTTGGGCGCAACGGCGCGGCTATTGTAGGGAATTTACCGTGAGCTGTATTCCATGTTATGATCCGTAGCCTGCAGAGTCTCCATCAAAGTTATTTATATTCTCCTGTTTAATTTGTATTCTAGACAGATGTTGTATTTTATTATATTTCCTAGTTGATGCCCATACACTTCTGACACCGAGATTTTGGGGGTTCCTAAAGGTTGTTCATTATTGTAGTTCGTGTAAATATTATCATTTACCCTATAAATCCTATTTCATACTATTTAATTAATGAGAATTGTTATTTCAAAATACTAAAACGAGTAATTAAGTTGATCAATCACCGTTGGCTTGCCTGATAACGGTGTTAGGTGTCATCACGACCTTTAGTAGATTTTGGGTCGTGACAGCTTGGTATCAGAGCATTAGGTTCACTTGGGTATCACGAGTCATGAGCAAGTCTAGTAGAGTCTTGCGGATCGATACAGAGATGTATGTACTTCTCTTCGAGAGGCTACAGGGCTGTTAGGAGCACTTCCCTTCTTGATTTCCTCATCATGCACTTTGATTCTATTGAGGCTTGTGGCTTTATTTCCTTCCTACTCAATCTTATGCGACGTGAAGCGCTTTTTATCAATTGGGAGTCTAGTAGTTGTATTGGTACTGCAGACATGGTGCAGGATATTTTTCCCTGCGTATTCGGGCAGGCTGTTATCATCGCCTTGTGGAAGGGTGTTTTGTCATTTCAGTTTTGTATCTTTACTTCCAATGGTTTTGAGGTTGTGCACGTATTGCTACGATGTCTATGTGTTGTTATCGCATAATGTTGATGTAATGATAGGGCATTTATTTATGTGTTAGGGCAGTGAATGACTTGATAATAGGATTTTTCAACGCATGATTTAGAGGTTCAGCATTTAATTCCAGCAAAAGAAGGGCAACCGGACTATAGATGTTCAGGCCTTGGTCGGTGAAGCAACGAGACTTGATATTTTCGAGTATGGTGGAATTCTCATTTGTGATGTGGTGTCGTCGTCCTTATTGGAACGCATTAAGGTTCGCAGGTGTTATGGTATTCTTCGATTTGCCTTCGGGGCAGGGTGTTGGGAAAGTGGTACCTAAGAAGCGTTTATCCGAGATAGCGGAGTGTAGTGGGTTCATAATCAAATTAGTATTTCTNCGGTGAAGCAACGAGACTTGATATTTTCGAGTATGGTGGAATTCTCATTTGTGATGTGGTGTCGTCGTCCTTATTGGAACGCATTAAGGTTCGCAGGTGTTATGGTATTCTTCGATTTGCCTTCGGGGCAGGGTGTTGGGAAAGTGGTGCCTAAGAAGCGTTTATCCGAGATAGCGGAGTGTAGTGGGTTCATAATCGAATTAGTATTTCTAGTGTTGATGGCTCGAGAAAGATGATCTTCCAGGAGGTTTAAAGTTGGTAGCAATTTATTAGTTCAGGTGCTAAGGTATGGATGTGATTTGAGGAAACATTTAGGCAGCGAAGTATGAGGAATGACATGGCGGAAAGTGTCTTGTGGTGGTTGAATTACTAGCAGGTCAAGAATGAACAACAGAGGTCGAGAAGTTGCTTAAAGGAGATGGTTTAACCGAAGTAAGAGTGGAAGATTAGCATATGGATTATGTGGTAGGATAGTTGCGTGCCTTGAGAAAGTGTAGAACAGTTTGGGAATCATGATGGAAGGTGATTTGGTCTACAGATTTTATTTGGAATGGTGGTTACGGTACAGAGAAAGATTGAATATGGCAGAAAGGAGTTTGCTTGAAATGAAGAGGGCTGTGAAGATTTGATTATCGTTCCAGATGCAACATGACTTGAGTTTGGAAGGTATTGTTGAATTGCAGTTGATGTCAATGGGGAAGGAACAGACTTGTACAGCTGGTGGGTGAGCATGGGCTCAGGAGAGTTTACTGATTTCGTATTAGTTATACCCAGTGCAGTTTTGTTAGAAGATGTCGGTAGGGAATTCTATAGGTGGGTGATCTCCTGTGAGCAAATTAACGGTTGTGTGATTCTGATAAAGTTTCTGCGAAGAATTCTACTTACTACCCGGCATAAGGTCTAATATGCGATTATGGAGGATAATTCAGAATGTTCATGAGAGGTTTGACGAAATATTTTGAGAAATTTGATAAGGAGGAATTGTTGTGGTCTCTACATTGTGTGATGGTAGCTTAAAGCTAAGTGGGAGAGTCCACCGTCTACGATTGGATCGCGTGTTATATGCTTATGCGATTTCTGGTTATCGATGCGTTGATGGATTATTTATGACTAAAAAGAGAAAGTATCAGGAGTAGTTCAAGCAAGGAACTTGATGAATATATGCTATACTTCGCCGTATCGATTGTGGAGCAGGTTTTGGAAAGACTCAGAGTTTATGCTTTTTGTGGATGTAATGTACAAGGAAAAATAATTTAGTCGGTTGCTTCTTTGATAGGGCGTTCATGTGCTAGCAGAGCGTTGAAGTTTGGTTATATTCCGGATCAGGTCAGAGTGGGTGACTCTCAATAACGGTCCTAGTAGGTTCAAGAATTTAACTGCAGTGCCTAAGGATTTCGGGTCCGTTGAGTGGTAAAGGATCGAGTTTTTCACATTGGATTATGAACGAGACTTGGAATGTTCTATGTTATCATGGGGAATGCGGTGCAGTATTGGAGGAAAGGAAGAAATAGCTTCAGATTTGCGAAAGTTCTTGTAGAATGGTTGTACCAGTTGGAGATGCTATTGTGCGCATAAAGAGAGTATGAGATGGTTCATGAGTATTGAGATGATGTGGTCTCGTGATGCGGGTCACTCGAGA